>OZ018319.1:144380459-144548820 GCA_963969495.1 Ceratothoa steindachneri
TTTTACTTTATTGCTAGGAGCTCCTGATGGGTCGGTTTCACTAATAACTATAGTTTTATTGATGTGCGATCGTCGATGAATATTTAACTGAACAGAAGTTTCGAGTAAAATGCCACATTCTTCACACTTAAAACCATTTTCTTCTTTTTTGTGATAAGTCTTTTCATGATTTTCTAGGAAGCGTCTTGAAGTAAATTTCTTGGTACATTTGGAACAATTGAAGTAAATAGCATCATTAGAATGGCATTCTTTTTCATGTTCTTTCCGATAAATAAATTTAGAGAATATTTCTGGACAATGCCTGCATTTGTATTCTGATTGATCATGTGAATCTTCATGTAGATAACGAGAATGTCTAGAAGCATACGTTTTAGGGCAAAACTGGCATTTAAACTTTGGCTTGTTGCCTTCATGACTTAGTGTGTGGCGCTTAAGATCATAGGATGTAATGAATGAAGAAGGACAATGATTGCATTTGTAACGACGATCATTATTGTGCACTCTCATGTGAAGAGTGAAATTCCATTTGTTTGAAATTATCAGTCCACAGATATTGCACTGCAATGGATTTTTATCTTCATTAGTTCCTTTTGGGTGAACAACTTCTTCACTGACATTTGTATAACTTTCAGTAACTGGACAAGGTGGATGAGTGGAAAACATTTTTAATACAGCAAAAATTTAAAAAAATTAAAACATAGCAATATGATATATACATAGAAAGAAGACACTAATATAGCAATAAAACGCTAGTTCTTCTTGAGTGTTCACAGAACACATTATATCTACAAAATCAGATCAATTAAGTTATACTTCAATAATTGTCCAATGATTTCAACTCAGTTATTATACAATGGAAATAAAACAATGTTTTGACAACGGTGAAATTGTCTGATAGTTTACTTCTTTGAATCTTCTTGAACATCTTGCAGTGAAGCTGAAAAAAAAAAATAAACAAATTTATAAACCATTTGCAATACTCTATACTGAATTCATTCACAAACTTCAGCTCTCTTAATATACACTGCATCACTTATCCTACTTTACTGTGCATTACTTAATCTTACATTTTGTTTACAAATGCTTCTTCTGAAAATAAAGTGGTGAATGCACCCAAAGAAGCACAGTCCAGCCCTCTGGTAAAAGCCAAGATACTACCATATGGTAGGAAAGGAAAGCAGTTGACTGGCCTGGCTGAGCCTGCAGTCTCCACCCACTCTCTCCTTCCACCTTTTTTCACCATGATGGGCAGGCATTACCCAGGAAACCACTCATCCCCTCCTCCTTACCTTAGCCAGTGACAGAACAAAACACTGCCCTTCACCTACATATATCACACGTGTGACTGATGTGTCAACTACTTACAAGCTTTCATCCTCTATGACAAATGTCACCATCTCCAATCACCATCTTACAGTCTCTAAACAATAACACAACCCATCACCCTGCAATCTATGGACTCACTCCAACAAACATCCTGCATCCCACTCACTCACTCAAAATTCCCCAATTCAACACAAATGGCATCTGAGACAAGCAGCAAGAATTAAAAAATACTGAACACCTACAACATCCACATTACCCTAATCCAGGAATACCACTTAACTCTTCAATCACATCTAAAAAAATTTCACAATTACACTACAGAGAGACAATGTACATTGTACATTCAGCATACCACAGCTTACTCAGCTTAATACAGAAAGACAGCCAATTTTCTAACACCACCAGACACTAATAAACTCAAATCATTGCCATAAAGGTCAAGAAAAGTGCAAAATTCATCAGCATCTACATCCCAACATTATCCAGTAGCCTTTTCGTGAAACCTGGCGTCACTTGCAGCTCCCTAACCTTTTCTTAAAGGACAACTCCAATGCCCAACACCATGCCTGGCTAATTTCACAGCAAGACAGAGACACCAGTCTTATCAAACATCCTGAATAAGAGAAACCAAAAAACAAGAATATGCACATCATACAACCACAATGCCACTTCCCCAGACATAACGCTATGCTCCCCTCACTTCCATACTAGAACCACCAGGCAAAGTTTCAATGTATCCAATCCAATCACCTACCAATCTGCATCACAATTGAACTAACCCAACCTTTCCTTTTTTTCTTTTTTTTTTAAAAAAATTGGGGGAGCCTATCTGACGACTGCCTACTTGGGCATAAGTCACGTACTCAACCTAGCAAAACAAATAATATGCAAATCTATAATAATAATACCTGTCATGTATTTATTCATATTTTTTTTTCAGTAACACTCAAATCTACTTCTTTTGAAAATATTTTGTAATTTATATTTCAACGACTTGGTATTATCTATTTATTTATAATTTTTTTTCAGGAACACTTGAATCTACTTGTGAAAAATAATTGTAATTTATATTTCAACAACTTGGTATTATCTATAATAATAATACCAGTAATGTATTTATTTATAAACTTTTTTTTCAGTAACACTAAAATCTATTTCTTTTGAGGAAAAATTTAAATTATATTTCAACAACTTGTTATTATCTATAATAATGAGATATAGCTCTAACTTAAAAATAATGCCATCATTTTTGACGGCACAGGTACACTAGTAACAAATAACAATGAAAAAAAATTACAAAAGGTAAAAAAAACAAAATTAAAAAAAAAGAAAGCAAAGAGGCAAGAAGGAAGCGGGCTACAGCATCAGGGGTTGAAGCGCCTCCCTCCGGCGCAGGAACATACAACCCACAACAAACAGTCAAATAAAATGTCGAACCTGTCCCGAGTACAGGGGACAAGCGGTAGCTTTAATGTGTGCCAAGATCACCCAGACTGGGACATTAAACAAGAATGTGCCAACAGTCTGGGGGACAACGCAGTCTTCACATTAAGGCATAGGTGAGTGCTCCATTAAATGGCGGTGCATCCCGCGAATGTGTCCAATTTGGAGACACGAGAAAGCAACCTGAAGCCATCGCAGAATAGGGGGTAGGTCTGTGGGAACAGTCACAGCGAAATGGCACACAACTTCAAGTTCCCTTCGACCATCTCCCATCTTTTTTGCCAAGCAGCCCGGAGAGCTGCCCATATTCCTACCATGTAATCATTGTGAGGAAGAGCGAAATGCTGGTCTGGTCACAGTCCTTACAGATTATGGCGCGCTCATTCCGAGCAATTTCTACATGTCCAGGACATCCACGTAGCTGACAAAACCATGGCGTCACAGGTCACAGATATGGCAAACCAAGGGATGTAGAGATTCCAATGCACCGAGAGCAATCAGGGCACTTTTTGAGTTGCTATAAATCACAATCTGGTCTCCGAACCGGGCACGTTGTGTTATTTCCAATACTGAGCAGTGTATTGCAACCAGCTCAGTCGTGAAGACAAATGCAAAGGTGGTACCCTCCAGGGTGGCATCTTGGGCAGACCCAGGTTCACCACTGGCCCGAGAGCTATAACTAGCTCTTGAAGGAGTTTCCTGGCCCTAAAACGGAAGGGCTTAGTGTATGACTGGCGACTCTCGGCGGCATAGGCATCATCAAGATTAGCTGTGAATGCAGTGAGAGCCATTGGCGACTGAGGGAGGCGCCAGTCTCACGTGTACAAGTAGGCTCTCAATGGGGGAAGTGCGGAAGGCACCGGTCGCCAGGCGAAGGCCAGTGTGGTGGATCAAGTTGACCTTCCGCAATACACGCTCATCTGTGGATGCATAAAACTCGCATAAGTAGTAGAGCTTCAAACGAACAAAGGATCAATAAAAAAGTAAGGCAGTACAGAATGAAGAATATACATGGGCGCAGGTACAAGAGACCCTAAGGCTGCAAATATAGGCCTCCCAGGTGAGGCATCAATCAAATACAAGACAAAGGAAACGGTGCAAGTCCATCACTCGCAGGCGCACCCCATTGAGAAACAAGTCTGGGTCAGGGTGGAGCTGTTGATGATGGCAGAAGTGCACCACCTTAGTCTTGGCTAAGGAAAACCGAAGCTTGTGCGCTTTGGCATAGCAAGAGACGCTGTTCAATGCCTGTTGGAGTCGATGCTCCAGAGTTGACATATAGGCCACGCTAAAAGAGATCAAAAGGACGCCCATGTAGAGCGTAGCAAGAACATCTTCCAGCAGCACCGAGGTGATGCCGTTGATGCTCAGCGCAAAGAATGCGACACTGAGGACATTTCCCTGCTCCATTATGCCGGAGAGGGCTCATCTCACCCGTATGCGGAATTGACGATCTTAAAAAAATTCAGATATAAAGTTTGGGAGGCATCCCCTTGCCCCCATCATGTGGAGAGTCTAGATGATACCGTAGCAGCATGCGGTATCATAGGCCTTCTCCAGATCGAAAAAAATGTGGCGTATAGCTGTCTACGAAGTAAGGCTTCACAGACGGCATTTTCAGGTCGGAGCAGAGCATCCGACGTGGAGTGGAACTTGCGGAAGCTGCATTGTGCAGAACCAGATGGCCTCCGTGGTCCAGAAAAAAAAGCTAATCTAACATTTACCAACTTTTTCATCAACTTGCACAAGCAGGAGGTTAGAGAGATTGGGTAGAAACTGGCTGGGGTAGAGTGATGTCTCGCCTGTTTGCGAAAAGTGAACATAGTAGCGATTCGCTAAGAGTCTCAGAGGATACCCTCTATCCAGATCCTGTTGAACAAATCTAACAGAAAGGCCATGCTTCGCTCACTCAGGTATCGAAGCATGGCGTACGGGGGATCATCTAGACCAGGGGCAGTATCCGCACACGAAGCGAGAGTGTAACGCAACTGACTCACAGTAAACCTGTCGCTGAAGGGTTCTCCCCCTCTGGAGGTAAAGTCGAGTGCCGGGCTTCCGCGACATCATGACACGCATTGAATGCTGACAGAGCAGTATCCCGGCTAGAGAAAGCGGTCGCAAAGGATTATGCCACGGAAGCGGGATCTGAGATTGCTGTCCCATTCTCCTGGAGAAAGGGAGGGGGGTCCTGCAAGAACTTACCCAGAATCCTTTTGACTCACTTCTACACCTGTTAGAGGGGTATTCCCATTAAATGAAGACATGTATGCCTACAAAAAAGAGCAGCGGGCGTGCTTCGAAATATACCGGAACCTAGCCTTAGCTTGACGAAATTCACCGACAGTGAAGTCGTTCAGGCAGCGCTTAAAGCGCATGTAGGCATAACGCTTGTATGAATGGTGTCTCACACTCGGCTGACCACCACGGGAGCGCATGCAAAATGGACAGACGTTCTAAGAAGAGTGTAGGGGTGGGTCTCGAGGTTCCGCCCTGTTTTCTCATCACATGTTCGACCTTGACTGCTCCATGGTCGGCCGGCTCTAAGGTGATGTAATCTATGGAGTAGTCCATGAGTTCCCTCGCATAAACCAACACTTTCAAGAACTTCATGGTACACTCACCAGCATGCCATCAATTGTCCGAAGGGCACTAATCATGGCTGCATCAGAGGGATTTGACGGATTCGCCAGAAGACTCCCATCCAAGAAACAGGACACCTATGGCTCACTACCAATCATGCTAGCTAGAGCTCTCTTCTGATGGATCATGTTGCCCTTAGCCAACATGCTGTTATCAGTGGAGAGAATAACAAGGAAGCGTTGCTCTGGGCATTTTTTATCTTTGTCAGGGAATCCCCACCCGGAGGGAGCACCAGGGCCAGATATGCTGTTCTTGGCTTGGTTGTATAACAAACTGGCATAATGAGGCTAGGGAATAAACCCACTTCTCTCCTCTGCTGGTAGGAAGCCCTAGGCTAGATGAGCCAGCCTTAGCAAGATCCTTCTCTTAAATGGAGGTCTTGCCTGTCACAGGAGCACCAGCTGGGCCCTTGCATGGCTTCGGGGATCCAAGCCATCTGAGGAGGAGCTTGCATAGGGGCGGACACAGGTTCTGTGCTTCACACTGAGCCTGTGTTCAACCCAATGTAAGATCCTACCATCTGGGGCTGGGTCACCTCAGGGATCATGTCCATCTCAGTGGGACCTGCATGTGGCCATCCCCCCCCCCCCCATCCGAGACATCACAGATCCCATTCAAGGTTCCTTTTTCACCTTCTAATGCCGGTGAACCAGCATCCGTTGAGGAAGAGAGGGGGGCAGATAGACTGACCCCCTGCAAACTACTCATGCAGGGTAGCAGGATAATAGGGGGAACAGGCCAATCCCCTATCAAGCTGCTCCGTCGGTCAATTATGGGCCACCTGCCAGCTTTCTTGGCAGTTCACTTGAGAAGTAAAGGGGGGCTGTGGCTGGAAAAACTGATAAGGAGTCCCCTGCAACCATAGGCATAGGAGAGGAGTAAGCCTCCTCTCTGGTAAAAGAAGTTGGGAGGGTCCCTTGTGAAAGTATGGGGGAGGACCTCCTTTTCTGCTGTGGAGCTGTCCGAAGGTGGCTCCAATGATGTTAGAGGGGCAATATTTGATTGTAAAGGCTCATCATTGGGCATGATGATGCTCATCACCCAACTCTGCAAGGAGGCATTGTCTCCTTCCCTTTAATTGAGCAAGCAAGGTAAGAAGATCAGGTGTCAGAAAGAAGTGGCTAAGCCGGTGTCGGATGGGGGTGCTGAGTCCGGTCAGCACAGTGGCCAGGAAAGCAAATTGCTGTGCCCCTTATGGGTGACATTCAATAAGAATATGCTGAACAGTCTGAAGGATAATGCAGTAATCGCAATTAGGTGCGGACTAGCGCTACATCAAATAATGGTGCCTCCTACAAGTGTGCCCAATTCAAAGATGACAAAGTGAGTTAAAGTGGTAGCAGCATTGGGGGTTAGATGCATGGGAACAGTTGTGGTACAATGACACGCAACTTTAAATTCCCTTCAGCCATCTCACATCTTCTTTGCCAAGCAGCCTGGAGGACTACCCTGTTTCCTTCCATGTAGGTGGTGTTTGGAAAAACCAAAAGCTGTTCTGGTTACCCAGTCCTCGCCAAGGTTGGCAAAAAAACACAAATTTTGAAAAATCCCAATAAAACCGGGTTTTATTCTGGGAGTTTTCAAATCTCAGGTTTTTTCAAAAAACAAATGCTACAAGCATTAGAATAACATAGAAAAAGAATAGTTATCTCTATTTTTATATAATATTAATAATTAATTAGTTTAATAATTATATTATAGTAAGAAAAGATAACAGTAACAGATGACTGTTTGAGAATTGTGGGTACCCATGATAGCCATAACCTGTAGAAGGAGAGATGAATTATGAGTCAGTATCAGAGAAATAATCTTAATTTGATACATATTTGTTGAAATTATAAGCATAAAAATGAATTTTGAATAAAATAATGATAAGTAGCATTCATTTCTTGAAAAAGAAGAGTAATTAAAAAAAAAGGGGGGGTTTTCAAATTCTATTTGAAAAAGCAAAAAAAACAAAACGGTAATAAAACCTGGTCCTCGCAGACTCTTTGGTACGCTCATTGCCACATAAAACTCATCTGTAGTCAAACTTCAAATGAACAAAGAATCGGTAGAAAATTAAGTCATGAGCCCTATCAACACTGCAAGCACTGAACATTACAGAATGAAGAATATCCATGGTGTGGATACAAAAGACCCTAAGGCTGTAAATATGAGGTTCCCAGGTGAGTGGTTGGTTGAAAACAAGAGAAAGGAATCTGTGCAAATCCACCACTTCCAGTAGAACCCCATTTAGGAACATGTCTAAGTCAGGATGGAGCTATGGATGGCAGCAGAAGTGCACCACCTTAGTCTTGGCCAAGGAAAACCTATATCTGTGAGCTTCAGCATAGTGGGAGATACAGTTAAATGACTGTTGTAGTCGACGTATAAGGTTTGTTAAATGCAATGGGTGTCACACCAAATGAATGGAGAATGGTTTTAACACTTCAAAGAAGCGCCTTAAGTGTGTCTTACTTCACAATTAAAATTTATACCAGGTTTTGCAAAAATTCTGTTACACTCTTCTTCTTTTTTTAATCGTTTGAGAGGTGTATGTGTGTGATAGAAAAAGTTCTGTCAAACAAACTTAAAGTTCTACTTTTCCAGTACATGTCTTTAAAACATCTTTTCCATTGTGTACAGGCGTGTCGAGATGGAAGTGAAAATAATCGAGATCTCTGATCTCCTGCGTGCAGACCACAACAAATCTGACATCGCTAAATGGATCAACATCAACTGGATGATAGTCCACAGAGTTTCAGAGGTGCTCAAGGGCAAGGAAGACCTTAAAGATCAACCTCAAATTGTTAACTGTTTGGCTGTTAGAAAGACCTTTGAAAGAGCTCCAAAGCTCAAAATGACTGAATTCACAAAGAACATCTAGGTGGCTATAGCGTCCAAGACTAGTCAGGAGAAGAGTGGCAATAGCTTGTGTGCCATCATAGCCTTCTCAATTACTTGAAGTGTTATGGCAATCAAATTCACCTTTTTTTATGAAAAAATACAACTACTTCATAGTCGATATGGTCATCAACAAGCAGAATGACAGTGTGGTAAGCTTCAGCCAAAACATCTGAGGTCCGCTTTGTGTTCACAACCAAGCACCCGACCTCTGTGATGATGCTCGGTTACAAGCTCACTGCATATGATTACAGGGATATATCTTGGCCACGCAAGTCCTGTCCAGGGTGAGAAAGATCATGACAAAGCTGGACTATGTCTTTCAGCAGGACAGTGCTCCAGCCCAAATGGCCAAGACTTGGGGTCAAATGACTTTTGGACACTACAGTTGCCCGACCTCAATCCCCTCAACTACAGTGCATGGACACATATCAAGGGCAAAGCCTGCAAGGTTACCATAGCAACATCAATGAGCTGAAGTCCTCCATCAACCATGTGGGGCCAGTATGAGAAAGGACTTCATCCTCAACGTGTGCACAGCCTTCAGGTTTTGCCTGGAGTGTGTGTTTTCTGCCGAGGGCGGCTACATTGATTAATATTACAATTTAAAAACATATCTATATGTTAAAACAATAAAAACTAGTCTAACTGCATCAAAAGCATCATTATGTCCTTAGTTGAGAGCTTTGTAATCAGTATAACAGGACTTTTGTAACACCTGCTATGGTTGAGTTCCAATTGGTCATTCTGTATATCTTAAAGAAGAATACAAACACAAAAAACTTTAGGAGTTAATTAATTATGATCAACATATCTGGAGCATCTATTTGGATTGTAAAATAGTTAACTTTTAACATATTTAACAAGGATGGGAAGGTAGACAGACCTAAGAACAAAAAGAGTCAGAAGAATTGGCTGATGAGAACATGATTAAGTGTCAGAAAAAAATATCATAAATCAACCTTAGTAGATTGGAATAAAATCATCTTTCCTCCTCTCTGCATAAAAGTGGTAAATTTCATGGCATCAGTTATTAAAAAATACAAGCTGGCCTGTTTGTCAGGCTACAAATCAGAAAACTAATTAGAGATTGACAAACTTTTGAATGAAAGAAAAATGCACGGACTTTTAGATGGCTCTTATGAAAGGTTTCCTTGGAAACTATAAAAGCAAAATAAC
This sequence comes from Ceratothoa steindachneri, assembly GCA_963969495.1. Lineage (NCBI taxonomy): Eukaryota > Metazoa > Arthropoda > Malacostraca > Isopoda > Cymothoidae > Ceratothoa > Ceratothoa steindachneri. Next base: position 144,389,934 of record OZ018319.1, read on the forward strand.
AAATCATATCAAAATATTACTTCAGCATTTTCAGTCTGGGTTGCAGCATTGAGCATTAAAAGTTCATTTTCTCAGTCATTTTGATAAATTTCTTAAAAATCTAAGTGATGTAAGTGATGAGCAAAGAGAAAGATTCTACTAAAATATAAAAGCTATGGAAGAGAAATATCAAGCAGAGTGGGATACTCGTAGGTTGGCCAATTATTGTTGGAGGACTAAAAGAGAATAATCTGGCAATAGAGCACACCCCAAAATCTTATACATGAAAACTTGTTCCATAATGACAGATCTCAATTAATGTAGGTAAGTAAACCTATATCTGCCAAGATGTTATTTTTTTCTATATTTTTTTTAATAATACATAATTATTAGTAAACAGGACTATAAATAAAATATAAGGGTTAAGATGAAATGCCTATAATTGGGTAAATCAGCAAAAATGGGGTAAGCTGTAAAATTAAACAATTACATGGTCAACAATAATGTCATATTTGAGTTCAATAACTCCAAATTATTAGAAGACATCAGATCATAGTCTACAAGTCTATGTACATGAATCCATCCTGAGCACGTAGTCCTGGGGCAGGTAATGTGCGTGAAGAGCCCCCAAACTGGAACAGTTAACAGGAATGTGCCAAAGTTTGTGAACCATACAGTCATTGCAGTAATGTGCTGGGGAGCACTCCATCAAATGGCAGTGTGCCTAATTTGGAAATGGTATAAAGTGACCTGAATCCACTGAGGCATTGAGAGTAGGTACAAGGGAACAATTGTGGCATAAGTGCGCTCAAATTTAACCATGCTTCTTTCCACCCCCAGAAGGGGCCCCAAGGCAGGATGAACCAACCTCAGCCATGTCCTTTTCCAAAATGGGAAAGGCCATGGCTGACAAGAGTTCACAAACTGAGTGAGAAGGTATCGCCTCTCCTTGTGGGTCCATGCCACCTAAGGATCTTGCAGAGGCAGACTTTGGCTTGGGGTCATCTCCCACAGTCTTTGTTTACCTGGGCTTGGAATGCCTTATCATCGGGGGTGGGGTCACCTCCAGAGGCTCCCCTTCAAAGGGTCAGGGATCCTAACTTAATTATGTGATATTTGGTTTCCTATAACAGACAGTATCATACCTTAAACTGTTTAGATTCTTTTCTGTAAATACTGAAGAAAACTGGTCATTAAGTATCTCAACTACATCTTAATTAACCAATAGCAGGGGTAGGTCCCAAGATATATTGTGGTGGATGCATATAATTGATTAAATTTATTTCATTTTTCCCTTGAAAGTAACACAAACTTTCAGGATAACCTAATAAAATGGGCACATTTGGGTTGTTTTTGTTATGTGCTGAATTACAAAAACTGCAACAAGCATGTTACCTACATAAAGCCAATTTAAGGAATTTCAGTAATGTAGAATAAAATACTCATCTTAATGAAATAACCATAATTTGAAATGAGATTCTTTCATCAAGTTTTTTGGCATTAAAAAATTATGCATTGGGACAAACATAATGTAAAGAAATCTTCATTTTACAATAATATATCAAAAGTGCCTGAGATTGGACAGCAGAGAAAAATGAAGCCAAATGATCTTAACAAATCAGTATCCTTCAATCAAGCCTTTGGATGAAAAGGAAATCAATAAATGTTTTGGGGAAGAGTAAAATTTAAATTCTTGTATGAATATGGGACATTTATATATATATATATATATATATATATATATATATATATATATATATATATATATATATATATATATATCACTGTAGTAAAATATGAATACATGAATATTTTTAGACACCTTTTTTCATGGGATATTCTCAGCAAAATGCATAAAATGATGAAAGACAGGCTAAACCAAAACAATGATGGTCAAAACCAACTTAACCACAACCAGCAATCAGTTCACAACCCAAACCAAAGCAACCAGCTGATAGCACTGACTGGCAACACAGTAACAAGAGCCAATATCTGACTGCCCAAAATTGCAACACTCTACACTATCCTCGAATTGCCAGAACAAAGAAATGCAGACCAACAAAAGACCATCACCACAGTTCTAAATAATCACTAAAGAGGGTGGGTTAGAAATAGGGACTCAGGAGCAGCCACAAAATACCTCCTCCCTCTACAAAGCATGATGTGACACTGCCAGAACAGTCCACGACTGGCTGCCAATACATCCCCCCATGATCTAAAGATCAGCAACTTCTCACATTACCCATTACAAGGAAAGTAAACATCAAAAACAACTGAAATACTTAAAAAAAAAACTAAACGACAAAGAACAGAAAAATATAACAATCATAGAATTACAACCTAGTCAAGGATGTAATCCCTTGACAACACTGGAGGCTGTCTTTTTCTTGAGGGGTACCTTGGGGTATCAACACGATCCTGCCCTCCATCAAAACTTCCTTCATCCACATCAACTACCTGGACTTTGTCACTAGAGGTGTCACCTTCATTCTCCTCTGGCTGAAGTACAATTCCTTAGATTTAAAAGCAGTAGCATTATCCATTAATATTTCTTCAACCAGTCCTCTTTCCAAAAAACCTTTGCTCAAAATAGTGGCAATATGGTCAGCAGTTTGGAAATTTTAGTTTCTTTCACAACACAAGCCATCCTAGACCATAATCAACCACAAGACACATGTCTAAAATGAGTTACATCAATAGCTAACCTTTTCCAATTTTCGTTTATACAAATTTCACCTGCTTTGTGCATTGCTGATGCTGGATTAATCATTTGACATCTTTCACATGATCTCACCACCTTATGAACCTCCTCTCATTTGACATTTGGATCAATTTTCTTAGTTAGGTAGAATGATTGTTCAATGCAAAAATTATGCATATCATGAGCTTCTTTCAAGCTAAGACCAGTAGTATAGAAATGATAATCATCACCATTTAATAGCCACTTCTTTAGCATTCTGCTGTTCTGGTCAAAATATATGCTTTATTCTTTGATGTGGATACTAGCTCAACAGTTAACTTCACTCCAAATTCCTCCACAATTGCCTTCAGTGTTTCCAGTCTGCGTTTTATAATAAGCTCTGCTGCCCCATTAGTCCTTAGTCTTCTCCACACTCATATTACAAGTCAGCCAATTGTAGAATCAGGACCCAATTGTAGAATTAGTAGCCAATGTAATATTCTTATAGTCCCAATTCAGAGCAAGGTTTATACACTTCAAAATTGCATCCAGCTCTGCTACATTAATATGCTCATAAGCATCCTTTTGACTCAACATAAATTCCATTAACCTCAAATAATGTACCAATTGCATTTCTGCTTGCATCACACCATGCCATCGGCTTTCCATCTTTTGGCACACACCACTGTCCTTTCACAGGATCATTTATCTTCACCCTATCTATTACCTCTTTAATCATACTTAGAGCTCTATCACCAAAATAGTCCTCCCACCTAGCACTGTCTGTTTTTCTTTTAATGAAACTACAAGCAACTCTCAACAAGCTAGAAACTGGAGAGTGTCTTTGATGTGGATACTAGCTCAACAGTTAACTTCACTCCAAATTCCTCCACAATTGCCTTCAGTGTTCCCAGTCTGCGTTTTATAATAAGCTCTGCTGCCCCATTAGTCCTTAGTCTTCTCCACACTCATATTACAAGTCAGCCAATTGTAGAATCAGGACCCAATTGTAGAATTAGTAGCCAATGTAATATTCTTATAGCCCCAATTCAGAGCAAGGTTTATACACTTCAAAATTGCATCCAGGTCTGCTACATTAATATGCTCATAAGCATCCTTTTGACTCAACATAAATTCCATTTACCTCAAATAATGTACCAATTGCATTTCTGCTTGCATCACACCATGCCATCGGCTTTCCATCTTTTGGCACACACCACTGTCCTTTCACAGGATCATTTATCTTCACCCTATCTATTACCTCTTTAATCATACTTAGAGCTCTATCACCAAAATAGTCCTCCCACCTAGCACTGTCTGTTTTTCTTTTAATGAAACTACAAGCAACTCTCAACAAGCTAGAAACTGGAGAGTGCCCCACCAATTTTCCGTATACAGAAAACAATTCTCTTCTGGTACAGTTTTCAGTAACACTCGTTACTTCATTTCCATGGGTGAAGTTCATGTTCCTATGCAGACCCAGATTTAGCTTCAACCCAAGGACTGCTCCACCATCTAACTTTTAAGGTGGTTTGGTAATAAAACCAAAGTTATTCAAATGCTGCTGGAGCTCAAATGTAGATAAATCTGACACCTTTACCAGTATGTCATCAATAAAGGAACTGGTAACTCTTTTCAATTTTTCAGGTTTTGACAAAACACATTTCAAAATTTTGAATATATTCTCATAGGGCACAATTCAATCCAAAACAAAGTCAATCTTCTGAGACAATAAGTTGTGCCCTTGTACTTCGCAAGCTAATATTTCCACAATTTTTCCTCCACCTTAATTTGAACATATACTGACTTTAAATGCATAAAAGCGAGCTCTCCATCTACCTGTCACCATTCTGTCATTCATTGCACACATCAATGACATCATCCCCTGCATGCGCATGGCACATAATGTCATTTAACTTTCTATAGTCTATAACGGGTCTCATCTTGTTCTTTGTTGGCTGTTCCATTGCCATGTGGGTCAAGATGCCACTTTCCACCTCCTCCTTCATGTGACTAAAATTCCTTCTGCAATCCAACAGTCTATTTATTTTTCAAACTCTTCCTTTTTTTTGCCCTACAAATCTCATAACAAGCAGTTTTATTTTTTTTAAACAGGCTCTTTCTTCACTTTTGCTAAAAGAAACGCTCAAGTGTCCTATGGGTGCCATCAAAATATACTTTAAAATCCTTATCCAGGTCTCTTCTGACTGCGCTGATCTTTCTGGTTCTGATTGTACAGTTTCAACACTTACAGCAAAACACAGTGTGCCAAATGTCATTATCTCCTACATGGACACCAACCACCCATTTGATTTATTTAGTCCATTGCTAATATTACATCAACTCCATTTACAATAGTGTCACTTACAACTACCTCCACCTCTAACTCAACATTGTTGATTATCACCTGAATTACATAACACCTTCTACACTTCACTTCATGCCCATCAAAAGCAATTAAACTTTCTTCTCCAGAACAATGATTAACTAACCTATTACAAAGCAGTTTTTGCGCAACCCCCAATCTCAACATCAATTACAAGCATAAGTGATACCCTTGCCTTTAGACTATGGGACTGCCAGTGCAGCAGTTTCCCTCTACTCATTTCCCTGACTAGTGCATTGGGTTGAAATATGTCTGAGTTTCCTGCACCTGAAACAAATTATCTTATTTCTACTTGTACAAAAGTAAGCCATAATATGTGATCCCTCACAAATGAAACATTTACCTTTGAACCCTTTGCCATTTGATTTACTTTCCACTCTATCATTTTTAACATAAGATTTTTGATCCCCAGACACACTTGATACACCAGTATTACCAAAGGTCCTTACAACAGAGGCAATGCTTTTAGTGGTACTCAAGAGTTTAAGGTTTAAGGTAAGTTACCAGTGGGTTGCTGCCCAATCCAAGTGGATTCTATATGGCCACTAGGGTGAAACGAGAAATATCATCTATAAAAGGTGGAGGAGACTACTTTGTGACAAAAAATAAAAAACCCGGAGTTAAAAGATTCCTCCGCCAATATGAATCAAAGACGGGTGTGTTGAGGAATAGTTAAAAGGGTCGGGAAACAGGACAACCAGAGAATGGTAAAATGGCTACAATCCAATAAAAGGTGGGCAACCGATTGGTCCCACCGCAAAAATGACAGCAAGGGCTGATATGAGCATCACCCGAAACAAGATGGCCGTGAGTAAGTCTCGTGTGGCCAATGCAAACTTGGCAAAGGGCCACCTCCAACGACCGCATTCTATGACGACTCAAGGGCCAAGAGCAAATAGAATTTTTTATTTTGTATAGTTTGGATGATGAACAGTCATCCCATTCATTCTGCCACAGTTGAAAAATATACTTTCTTATTGAAAGAAAGTAGTCCCTAAAAGGCAGAGCCGAGTTCTCAAGGGACACAGAATGTGCTGAGCGGGCCAGCCGATCAGCCTTCTTGTTGCCCAGGACCCCGACATGCCCAGGGACCCAGCAAAAAATAATTCTATATCGGGATGCATTTTGGATCATCCAGTTGCAAATTTCTGTGACCAGGGTATGGCACTCATTAAAAGATCTAATTGACTAAGACACTCCTTGAGTCGGAAAAAATGACAAAATCACTAAAAGGTAAAATTTGGATGACTCTAAAGGCTAAAAGGATGGCTGAAAGTTCAGCGGTAAAAATGGATGCTGCTGGCGGCAAAGATAGAGTTAGGAATTCTCCTCCTGGGTAGATGGCTGCGGCGCCCACGCCACCATCCAACTTAGAGCCATCCAGGTATAGTGGGCAGCATTGTTTGTGGGAGATCGAATGCTCCAAGAACAGGCTTTTAATGATGCGAGGGTCCATGGAGGACTTTTCCAGGCTCCACATGTTGGTACATACTGTGGGGAGAAGAGCACACCACCTAGGAGTCAGTAAGGACCCTTGGAGCACCCAGGTTAGAGAGATGATCTCCTATGCGAAGGTTCAAAGGGCGGGGTAAAGATGGCAACTTATCATATGCTGCCATTGATTTGGCAGCATACAGGCATCTGTAGACCTCTGATACAGGGGCTTGCTGTACTCGGCAGAGGTATCGCATGCAGATTTGAAGTCTATGGTAGGGCAAAGGGAGTACCCCACTCTTGCAGTAAAGGCTGTTGACAGGAGAAGTACGGAAGGCTCCACTAGAAAGGCGAACTCCGAGGTTTTGAATGGGGTTCAGCATTTTAAGGGCTGAAGGGGAAGCCGATGAGTAAATTTGACAGCCATAATCCAATTTGGATTGAACGAGGGCTGTGTATAATGTCCACAATGTTTGTCGGTCACTGCCCCACAAAGTGTGTGAGAGGACTTTCAAAATGTCTAGAGCCCGCAGACAGCCTGTTCGAAGTCGGCGTAGGTGTGGTAACCAGGATAACTTTGGATCAAGAGTTACGCCAAGAAACCGAAATTCGGAGACAAACTCTATATCTTTGCCTTGTAGGAACATAGATGGCGGAACAAGAACCCCTCTGCCTCGGGGGAAATACATTGCTTTGGTTTTGGTCGTGGAAAAGCGGAATCCCTTTAGTAGTTGTGCTCTTTTGGATACAGCATCGACCGCCAGTTGTAGCCGATGTGCTGCTGATGGAAGGCGAGGTGAGGAACAGTATAGTGCTAAATCATCGACAAACAGAGTTGCCGATACACCCTCTGGGAGAGACGAAATAATATCATTGATGGCAATTATAAAACATAAAACACTGCCCTAAGGAACTCCCTCCTCTTGGGGTTGCAGGTCAGAGTATGCATCTCCAACAGGTACCTTGAAGGATCGAGATGCTAAAAAACTTTGAATAAATGAAGGTAAAAGGCCTCTCACCCCCCAGACGTATAACTGCTTCAAGATGCTGTATCTCCATGTTGTGTCGTAGGCTTTCTCAATATCGAAAAATATGGCCAGGACTCGGTGCTTTAATGAGAAAGCTTTCCGGACCGATCCCTCAAAACGTACTAGTAGGTCAAGGGTGCTATGACCTTTGCGGAAGCCACATTGAAATGGAGAGAGAAGGTGATTGGTTTCTAGAAACCAGTTTAGGCGCTCCAACACCATTTTTTCCAGCAACTTACTCAAACAACTGGTGAGAGCTATAGGGCGGTAGTGATTTGCATCCAGCCCGTCCCTGCCCGGTTTGAAAAAGGAAAGGATGATCCCAATGCGCCATGATGACGGGTAAAAACCCTTCACCCATATAAGGTTGTACAAAGCAAGCAGGAAGATTAGTGGTACTCATATTAGCTATCTCAGTCATAGTGACATATCAGTAATATCATCTATTTGTTGTAGCTTAATTGCTACAAGTTATAACAGTCCATTAACAAGTCAGTTTAATAATATGCTCCAGCACAGCTGAATTAAAACCAGCCAGCCCTGCTAGCTTCCAAATATCATTTCCACTGCCAGAATCAACAATTCCCCATTTCTCCCCAGCTCTTCTTTATTATCCCTCATAAACAAAAAATTTCACAAATGACAAAACCCACAAGGGCCTATCAAAGGTCATCCACAAAATGCACACATAGGATTGGGTCAGATCATGCATCTACAATATACAATTTTCCACTGGAAAGCCTCATCATCAAGGCTTGTCCTCAAAATCAAAATCACCAATAATATAAAAAAAAAACAACCCTGCAACCACAGGATTGAGTCCAGAATAACTCCCACCCCCTAAAGGAAGTTAACCCTCCCTCCCCATATAATCACCTAATCTGCATTTGGAAATATTCAAGTTTGGACTGTCTACTGTCTCAGGTGGCAAACTATTCCAGTAATCTATCACTATTGGTGAAAAAATATTTTCTAACATCTAACCTGCACCTCTGTTTTTTAATTTTCAAGTTTTGACTGACCCCTAGTCCTATTACTGCTTTCCAATTCAAATAACTTTAAAAAGCTCAATCATATCTCCCCTCATACACCTCCTATCATCACCCAGGTCTTCCATGTCAACGTGGAGGAACATGTCCTCCTCAAAGTCAATGCTTCAACCTGCATCCTGCGGCTAAACAATGTATCAATCCTCAACTTGACGGTCTCCAGGATTTCTTTGAACAGGCTGCTGACACCTTGGGAGCTCTACACATACAAGAACCTCAGCCCATCGCCTATATTTGTGTCATCCATCAACCGGGCCTCGCAGTTCCTGCGGTGGTTAACATTCTGCCTCCTTCTTCTTCTGCCACAGACTCGGCTTCCGACCACCCTTCAGAACACTGTGACATCCTGCAGGACATTATGAGCAGCCCTCCGGACATCCAATCAGGAATGACGACAACAGCAACCGAGAAGGCAACAAACAACAGAATGATGGCGCTAACAATGGCAATGATCAAGGGGAGAGCATGGACTTTGTGAGTCCTGGTATGAATCCCCTTGAACTCAAGGCTCATCACGCAGACTACACTGAGGGTATTGACAAGGTTACCCATGTTGATTTTTCCTGCACACCCCCTGCGTGCCACCTAGTATGCACACTCCAGAAGGACAGTCTCCACGTGTTTGACAAACACGACTATGAACATTGGACCGGATCAGACATCAGAATCCTTCCATGGGTCCTCTATCTGGTCTCCATCGGCATTCTGGAATCGTCTGGGAAAACTTCGAATCTCCTAGCTTCCTTCAGTCAATAAGGTCCTCGCCGAAAGATTATGCTGTTAAACTTTACCTTAAAGATAGTTTTTACCATCTCCTTCTCCACCCAAAGGCCCACTCTCTTTCGGGGGTCTCTACAGCCAGCAGAAATTCCATTTTACTTGCATCTCCATAGTTTCCTGGAAGTCCTTTCCTCATGCAGCAGTCCATCTCACTTGTCATCAACTACTGGGCTTGATGCCACAACTGTACCATGCACACCTGCCTCGATGACATCCTCCTTGTCAGCCGTCCGTGCAACCTGCGAAAGTGCGTACAAGTGGTTTGCAACAGTTCATTAAAAGTACAACTTTGCTTCCATCAATTGGAAGCCCCTTCTCCTGAAGTCTTCTGACATCTAATCCCCTTCATACACCAAAAATGGGTGCGATGGAAGCTCCCACTTCCTCCCATTTGACTGGCCATGGATGCCTTTCCCTGGGGCATGGGCCTGGTTTTTCACAATTAGCATGGGATTGCAGAGAATAGAACCTGGGGATCTTCGCCCTTGAATCCCTTGCCCTCATCATCAGATTCCTGCTTTTCCAAAAAGGACAGTTGTACTCGAACAATATACCAGCAATTCTCAACACCTATCGGGTAAAAATCCACACCAGACTCTTGGACCTTGTCTGAACAGAAGCCCTGGTAGCCTTCACTAAGGCTTTCAGGTCCAGCTCCCAGCACATCACCTATGTAAGAAGTTGTCGGAACCCAGTGGATGGCGCTTTGCAACCTTCGCAGGAAATTAATTTTGCCATCGTTCTCCGCGACTTACGATCTCTATATAAGGCGGAGACCAAACCGGCAGAGCGTCATTTGAAGTTTAACGCTTGTAGCGATGACTTCACCGCCCCACCCACCACACCCTTCACCACCCTCCCACCCTTTGTACTATTAAAAGTACCATTTCATGTTAGCGTGAATCCAACGATTCACTTTTCTGTAATTTTAAAATGTTAGCACTTGGCCAAAACCTGGCACATTTGTAACTTTAATAAAAGGAAGGGTCCTCCTCCCCTGTGGGGGAAGGACTAAACTGAGCTAGATCGTATTTAACAAATTTACTGGATTTTAATGGATTATGTTACTAAACAATTAGATAAGGGAGAGGATGTTGATGTAATTTACTTAGATTTTAGCAAAGCTTTTGATAAGGTTCCACATAGGAGACTAGTTCACAAATTAAAAATGCTTGGGATATGTGGTAAAGTTTTGAATTGGATAACTGAGGTCACAGTAGAGGGACGTTATCAGTGGCATACCTCAGGGATCCGTTCTAGGCCCTTTATTATTCATAGTTTATATAATTGATCTTGGTGAAGCTGTAAATAGCAAAGCGTCAATTTTTCTGATGACACTAAATTGGCAGCTGTAGTCAAAGAAGTTGAAGGTAGCTACACTTTCTTGAAGAGTAACCTAGAATGAGTGTTGTCTAGGCCAGATGACTTACTAGCATTTACCTACAATATAAGCACCTTTAAATATTTCCCTGTTCACATTAATGGTATTCAACACTACTTCCGTTGACCTAGAATTATCATCAATTACTCTATCTGGATTCTCTTCTGGAAATACTAAAGAAAAATGATCATTAAGAACCTCTATTATTTACTCATCAGATTCTTTCAAAACTCTTTCATATCTAATAGGCTCATTTTATCACTTAGATTCATTATTAAGTCTATAATAGATAAAGAATTTTCTTGGATCTTTATTATTATTTTGAGCTAAATTAATTTAGCTCATTTCTGGTTGATCTATAATGATTTAAATTATAAAAAGTACTTTCTCTAATCTTTGGTATGCCCTTTTCTTTTCAGAAATTTTCCTATCTCCTGATTCCACCACAATGGCTTCCTACATTTCTTCCTAATAACCTTCATTGGGATACACTGCTCCTCGACTATGTTTAATATAGTCTTAAAAGTGTTCCACATATCATAAGTATTCTTTCCAACGAATTCTATATCCCAGCTGATCTGATTTAGCAAGTTGTATAATTTATTGTAATCGCCCCTATAAAAATTTGGACTTTTCATAGAGTTTGTTGATGTTCTACCTTTCGCTATTCCCAAGTTAAAATGAACCATTTGATGATCACTATTTCCTAATGCTTCCGGAAAGTTCTTTTACATTATTGCAACAATTTTTCTACACTGCTTGGAAAAAAGTTGAAATAGATGAGGCAAAATTTTGGAAACACAAATATAACCGCGGACATGTAGTGGAAGGGCAGTGGGTTTTTGGAAGGTTTAAAAGTGAAACAAAGAAAATTTTCATTGTTTCAGTTGAAAATCGAAATTGCGAAACCCTCCTTGCAGCAATAAAAAAGTGGATTTTGCTTGAAACAACAGTCTTATCTGACGGATGGGCAGCCTATTCAAATTTGTCATCTGAAGGATACGAACATCTAACCGTCAACCATTCCCAGAATTTCATGGATCCAGAAACTGGTACCAGCACGCAAAATATAGAAAGAGTTTGGCAGGATACAAGAGCCAATGTTTCCCACTATGGGCGGAGAGAGGAACATATAGACAGATATCTTAGCAGCACTCTTTTTATGAAAAAATTTCTCAACGTTAAAGAGAGATTCCACAGAGTTCTGGGTCGCCACCGGTAAACTCTACCCACTTGCCTGACGCAAGTATCTACCAACAATTATAATAGTGTAAGAAACAATAGTTTAATTTTGAGTATCAGCTCGTAGTTGGGGACAGCTCATCGCTGGGATGTGCCTATATTGCTCCTGAGTTTCAATTCTTTGTGGGGCACAGCCCCCCAGTATATAATCCAAAATCGCCATAAACTTCATCCATATAGATTCAGACTCAGAAAAAGTAGCTAGGAAAAATGGTAAATATGTAGATTGGTGGCTCGGCCCAAAAAGTGGATTTTTGTGTCTTTATATTTCATTCACCCCTGATTGAATATTCATGAGCATTTGAGTCCTATTCGAAATATAGCCGGCACCATTTTTTTTTTAAATACCCAAAACTAAACAAACGAAAAATGCTGTTTACTTACTTTATTGTGGTGGGTATACTTCTGAAATAGCGATGAGGAAAGCGTGGAATCTTTCTTTAATTCCCGTTTTAGTAAACAGGAATCTTCTGCCTATTTTGTTCACAATAGTGAATAGCGACCTCTCTGAAGAAAATAAACCACTGAATCAAAGTTTTTGGTGTAACCTTGAGTTCATGGGACAGTAACTTCTAGTGTCAATTGGTTGACTAGAAACCAGTAAATAATTTGCAGAATAGTTTCTACAGAGATCCGGGCATTTGAGAAAAATGTGCCATTCAATGCCGATTTTTAAAAAATGAGGGGTAATATCTAATGCCCTGCCACAAACCTAGCAATCGATATTAATTTTTAGTAAATTATGAAAGTCCAAAAAGGTTAAAAATTTATCTTGATTCGAAAATAGAGTTAATAATTCAGCAATAGACGACAGGCACTGTTTACAAAAGGATTCCATTTTCAAACTGCGTAAAATGGGTCTGTATTCCACCCAAATGGCTAAAAAAAATAGTTCCTTTAAACGATCTAGCTAAGTAGATTTAAATGTATAAAAAAGGTAATAAAAATGGTAAAATGGGGACAAATATATTGATAAATAAAAATGACTACAAATGGGGTTAATAAAAGATATTAAGTGAAAAACAAAATAAAAATTCATATCAGTCATTTCTGAAATGATTTGGTTAAATCAGTCACCTCTGTAAACATTAGGACATTATTCTATAAACAATTATGATTATATACTGGGGGCTGTACCCCCCTCAGAACCCCCCCAACTTATTGAAACTCGGGATCATCGTAGGGTGATCCCCCCCTTATGTTTACCCCCATATGAGCCATCCCCTTAAATGTACTTGGAACACGGATTAAATAGTACCTCCCATCGTTCGAGCCGCCAATATACATATTTACCGGAAAAATAATCCCCAAAATAAGCTAGAATCGCATCCGCCCATACTTTACACAATTACCAACCTAAAATTATACTCACGACAGAGGAGAAGAGAGATACATAGTAATCTATATCTGGACAATCCTGGGGTAAACATGAAGATTGGAGGTGCGAACAATGGGACGCAAAATATTTCATCCTTGTTCTAATATGTTTCACCTTTTGGGAGTAAATTCAAGGGGACTGCTCATGGGGGGTTTATCACTGCAGGGGGAATCCCCCTAGAATGATCCTGAGTTTCAATCAATTGGGGGGATTAGGGGGCCCAGCCCCCCCCCCAGTATATAATCATAATTGTTTATAGAATAATGTTATAACATTTTTTATTTAACCAAACGCACATGAATATGCATGCTCGCCCAAAAAGTAGGTTTTTGTTTGTTTATATTTCGTTCACCCCTGCCTGAATATTCATGCGTGTTGAGTCCTATTTGAAATATACCCAACGCCATTTTTTTAAGAAAAATCCCTGAAACTAACCAAACAAAAAATATTATCCCCCAGACCCCCCCCCCATCAATTGAAACTGTTCGAAGGTCAGTCGAAGACTGACCTTCGAACAGGTAGCACATGTTTTGTAGAGCTCTCGGTCTGTTGATTTATTTTTCGGATTTTTCTAGGGGGGTTTTTTTCACCACAGAATCAGCAAAAGCTTAGTTGCTCTTTTTTTTCTTATTACTACTTCTTAAGTTCTTTCTTTGTTTGAATAAGTGATGGAGTTCGGGGATGAAAGTCAGCATGAGTTTCGGAATGCATGCATTGGTTGTGGTGTATTTGGTAAGGGGTATACATAGGTTGTATGTGGGCTGCGTGAATGCATTGGAGATTTAGAGGGGATGAGAATGCAGGATTTAGACAGGATATGTAGGCTAAAGGGGTTAGTTGCTGAGCTCAGGAGGGAACTTAGTGTTAGGCCTAGAGCTGGGAATAGGTTAGGTGGTGAGGTAGGCCAGTTAGATGTTTCAAGTGAAGGTAGAGGGCCGGTGGAGGAGGTAGGATATGATAGTTCTAGGGATAGTGAAGTAAGCCCCCTTAGATTAGTTAGAAATAGGCCTAGTGAGGATGGGGGACAGTGGAGTGTGGTTAGGAAATGTAAAGCTAGGGAGGCTTTCTCCTGTTCTTTGTGAGAATAGGGTGGCCTCTGTTGAGGTTTTTAGCCAGGGGGAGAATAGGTGTGTGAGTCAGAGGGACACAGAACCTATTAGCTTGATTAATAGATTCAGTGCCCTAAGAGAGGAAGTAACTGGAAGTGATATGACTGATGGGGGTGGAGGTAGAGTGACTGGTAGTTTGAATGAGAATAGGAGTCAGAATGGAGTTAGGTCTGTGGGGGTTAGGAATAGGAGTCTGACTGAAGTGCTTGTGATGGGTGATTCGCGAGTTAGATATTTAGATAGGAAGTTGAATGCAAGTAGATTGAATGGTTTGAGGGTGTGTTTGCCGGGTGCTGGAGTGAGAGATCTGTCTGAAAGGTATGAGGAGCTGGTGTTTGGCTGTGCAAGGGATGCGGTTGTGATTACACATGTAGGAGTGAATGATGTGAAGAAAGTGGGTGCATGTGAGTTACGTGAGAGGTACAAGAGGTTGATTGAAAAGGTGAAAGAAAGTAGAATGAAAGGTGTTGTGCTTCCAAGAATGGATGTTGGGGTAGAATGGATGTCTCGTGCGATTGGGCTGAATGATTATGTGAGGAGGATGTGTGAGATGGAAGGTGTCATGTTTGTGGATGTGTGAGATAGGTTTGTTGGAATGAAAGAAATGTATGCAATGGATGGACTGCATTTGAGGCATCCCCTCGCCCCCATCGTGTGGAGAGTCTCCATGATACCGTATCGCCATGCAGTATCATAGGCCTTCTCCAGATCGAAAAACACCATGGCGTAGTGCTGTCTACGAAGGAAAGCCTCGCAGACGGCAATTCCATTGAAGGAATATGCCCTCCAGGCCTAGCTCGGAGGAGACGCGGGGGCCCTCCTCGAACTGAAGACCCTCACGGGAATGGCCGTACACTTCCCAGAGGCAGAACCCCGGGCGCAGTTGGCCGGACAAAACGTTGAAGGCGCTGGCGCCTTCGAGGACTTATTGAGGAGGTTGGGCTCGCCATGCGAGTCTTTTCCTCCCTCCGCCTCGAAACCTTAGGCGGGCATTGCGGCTTCGGAGGCGAAGGGCCCTCTTTTCGAGGAACCACCGTCTCCGAGCCACTCACCACACCTCGGGGCGAGGGCGAAGCTCCTTTGTTGCTGTCCTCCTTTCAGGGGACAGCTTTAGGAACCCCAGAAGATGGCCTAGCAACCATCTTCAGGGGTGTTGCCTCCTGTGAGTCTAACGACTCGGTGGAGGCGTGTGGCTGTTTTGCCTCACGGGAAACGGTCAGGCTGGGGGAAGAGGGGGGAGCCCTGGTTTTAGCCGGGGCAGGGTATGAACCCTTTTTGCCGCCAGCTTTACCAGGGGAGCGCCCGAGTTGGGTAGAGCCCGCAGAAGGGCTCCGAATGGGCGCGGAAACAACCGTGCTCGTTGGCCTGGATGGGCCAGGAGCAGAGGGTGCCTTTCTAACTATTGAGGCATATGATGTCCCAGGCAGAGCCGGGCGCGCCAGGACCAAGTCCTTTGCCTTGCGGAATGAGAGTCGATCCTGGGCCTGAACGGCCAGGATTTCTTTCTCAAGGAGATATGCACCACATTGCTTCGAAGAAGCAGGGTGCGGCTCTCCGCAATTGACACATTTAGCCACACACGATTTGGACTAATCGTGTGCGACCTTGGAGCAATTTACACAGACTTCGGGTGACCCCGACTTTGCACGTCTACATGAGCGATTCGTATGGCCGAAGCGGTGACAGTAATAGCACCGCCGCGGCAGTGGCACGAATGCCTTCACGCGGTAGCAGTACCAACCGGCACGCACCGACTCAGGGAGCTTGTCACAGTCGAACTGACGAAGAGTGTAGGGGTGGGTCTCGAGGCCCCTCCCTGTTTTCTCATCACACGTTCGACCTTGACCGCCCCATGGTCAGCCAGCTCTAGGGTGATGTCCTCAATGGAGTAGTCAACGAGTTCCCTCGCATAAACTACTCCTTTCACAAAGTTCATGGTAGAGTGCGGCGTCACACTCACCGGGGTGCCATGAAGTGTCCGAAGAGCACTTATCTTAGCTGCCTCGGCGGGATTCGCCAGAAGGCTCCCGTCCGAGAAACGGGTCACCTTCGGCTCTCTACAAATTGCACTAGCTAATCCTCTCCTCTGATGGATCATGTTGCCCTTGGACAACATGGTGCCATCAGTGCAGTGGAGCAAATAATGAGGAAGCATTTGAAGCCAGCGGGCTCAAAAACGCCAGGTAACCTCTGAATGAGGGGTCCCGATGTCATCGAGGCTCCGCCCTGTGCACTGTTGTTCTTAGTCAGGGGCTCCGCAACCGGGGGAGCAGAGTGGGTGGAAATGCCAATCTTGGCTTGGTCGCTTGCCAGAGTGGCAGCAGACCCATCAGTCCCCAGCTTCTCACCTCCGCCGGAAGAAGCCCCCAGGCCAGATGGACCGGCCTCAGCCAGGTCATTTTCCGAAATGGAGAAGGTCCTTGTAGTCGTGGGGGCACCAGTTGGAGGAGATCCCTCCCCCTCCTTGTACTGCTTCGGAAACCACAGCCGTTTGAGGAGGACCTTGCATCGGGGCGGATTCGGGTTCGGTGCTTGGCGCCGAGCCAGGATTTTCCCCCCCATGAAAGACCCTACCGTCTGAGGCTGGGTTTCCTCAAGGACCATGTCTATCTCAGGGGGTGCCTCCAGTTGGCCTTCCCCCCCCAAGACATCGCAGGTCCCTTTGGCAATATCGTCACTAGTCTTCTTTGGGGAGGCATGGGCCTTGACCCCGGCAAGGTTCAATATTCTTGCCAGCAGGTCTTTTGAGGAAAGCGACCGATGGGGCCTGGCTTCCCTCTCCCCCCTAAGGGGGTTTGCCCTACCGAGCCGCTTCCATGTGGAGTGGCTGGCTAAGGGCTGTCTGCTGGCTTTCTTGGCAGTCTCCTTGGAAAGAACAGAGGGGACTGCCGTTGGTAAAAGGGAGGCGCCCGAAAGCACCTCCAGAGAAGGGGGTGAGGGGGAGTCCCCTACACCCATAAGCGAAGGAGAGGAGTAAGCCTCCTCTCCGGTTAGAGATATATGGAGGGTCCCCTGAGCAAGCACAGGGGGGATGAACCTCCATTTTTTCGCTGGAGCTGCCCAAGGGCGGCTCCGTCGATGTTATAGGGGAAGTTGGGGGTTGGGTTTTTTTTATACTCATCATTGGGCATGGTGACCCTCTTTTTAACACGGGATGCAATTGCGCATCACCTCTCGCAGTAGGCCGCACTGCGAGAGGGGCTTACAAGCCTGACAGAGCCAGGCGCCGCCATTTAAGACCACCCCTCCCGCCTGGTGGCCTGGCGGCTCCACCTTAGACGCAGCGTAAAACAGATAGAATGTGAAGAGGAGAGGAAAAGGTATGGGTGGGGATGAAGCAGGTTGTTAAAAACCAACCACCCCAGACCGGAGCTCAGGGTGATAAGGTTCCACATAGAAGACCCATTCATAAATTAAAGGTGCATGGGATATGTGGGAACGTTTTAAATTGGATAACTGAATGGCTGAAAAATAGGAAACAGAGAGTTGTACTGAATGGAGTGAGGTCAGAGTGGAGGAATGTTATTAGTGGCATACCTCAGGGATCAGTTTTAGGCCCTTTATTATTTATAATCTATGTAAATGATCTTGGGCAAGGTGTAAATAGCAGTGTCAATTTTTGCTGATGACACTAAATTGGCAGCTGTAGTCAAAGAGGTTGAGGGTAGCTTTAAAGTGCAGGGTGACTTAAATAAGTTGTTAGCTTGGGCTCAGAAGTGGCAGATGACTTTTAACCTTAATAAATGCAAAGTTATTAACATGGGGAGAGATAATAGGGAATTTAGCTATGAGATGGATGGGTATTGGCTTAATTCAGTTGAAGATAAGAAGGACTTAGGAGTAGTAGTAGATAGGTCACTGAAATTTTCAAAGCAGTGTATTGAGGCAAAAAAAAGAGCAAATAGGGTGCTAGGTTACATTAAAAGAAATGTTAGCTACAAGAGTAAGGAAGTCATCCTTAAACTATACAACTCTTATGTCAGGCCACATTTAGAGTACTGTATACAGGCATGGTCACCACATTTTAGACATGATATAAACTTATTAGAGTCAGTACAAAGGAGGGCAACAAAAATAATACCATCCCTGAAGCACCTTGAATATGAAGATAGACTGAGGGTATTAAATATGTTTTCATTTGAAAGAAGGTGTGTGGGGGGAGATATGATTGAGCTTTTTAAAATCTTTTCTAGGATGGATAAATTGGATTTCAGCAAGTTATTTGAGTTAGAAGGTAGTAATAGAACTAGAGGCCACCACTTAAAGATTAAAAAACAGAGGTGCAGACTGGATGTTAGAAAATATTTGTTCACTAACAGTGGTGGATTATTGGAATAGTTTGCCACCTGAGACTGTAGACAGCCCAAACTTGAATGTTTTCAAGCGCAGATTGGATGATTATATGGGGATGGAGGGTTAATTTCTTACTTTTTGGTATGTGGATATGTTTCTTGACTCATTCCTATGGATGCAGTTTCTTTTTATTGTATATTTTGGGGGACTTTGATTTTGTTTTTGACAGACTCCTATGGAGGCTTTAAATTATATATTGTAGATGCATGGTTGGACATTCCTATGGATTGTTAAATTGTATATTGTAGATGCATGATCTGACAAAATCCTATGGATGCATTATGTGGGTGGGATTTGATGGATACGGATGACCTTTGATAGGCCCTTGTGGCTTTTGTCATCTGTGAAATTATGTTATGTTAGTTATAAATTCAATGGGAGAATTTTAGGGAGGACTGATTGTGAGAGGGACTTGGGTATTTTGGTAAGTTCAGACCTTCGTCCTAGAAAGCAATGCCTAAATGCTAAGAATAAAGCTAATAGGATATTGGGATTCATTAGGAGGAGTGTAAGCAATAAGAGTGCTGAAGTCATTCTAAAACTGTATCTGGCGCTAGTTAGGCCTCATCTAGACTATGCAGTACAATTTTGGTCACCATATTATAGGAAGGATATTGATTTGCTTGAGTCTGTGCAGAGAAGGATGACAAAGATGATTGGTGGGCTAAGGAACTTACCTTATGGTGAAAGGCTCAGAAAACTAAATCTACATACATTGGAAAGGAGAAGAGTCAGAGGGGAATTGATTGAAGTCTTCAAATGGGTAAAAGGATATAATAAAGGGGATCTAGGTAAGGTTCTTATACTTAGTGAACATGACAGGACACGTAGCAATGAGTTTAAGCTTGATAAGTATAGGTTTAGGAAGGAGATTGGGAGGAATTGGTTTACAAATCGTGTGGTAGATGAATGGAATAGGCTCACTAGACATGTGATAGAGGCCTCCTCTCTGGATAGTTTTAAGAATAGATTAGATAAATATATGGATGAAGCTGCTAGATGGGACTGACTTTTTTTTATGTACATATTTTTCTAAGGAGTGGGGAGATTATATTTTGCGGTTGCATGAATGGACATAATCCTCTGGATACATTTTATGTGTATTGTAGATTAGATCTGACGAACTCCTGTTAAGGGTGACAATGTTGATGACTTTTCTCTGGTAAGAAATCTTTTGTGTGGTGACTGGAACAGGAGCTGCCAAGTGTAGGCCATGAATGGTCTTTTGGAGTCTCCTTCTTTTCTTATGTTCTCCAGAGACTTCTTCCTGAATCTAATATTTTTTGTTTCATCTTTCCTTTTGCTCTGTCCTCTATATAAACTTACCAGCCCCATTAGAGCTGGTTAAGCAGCATCCAACGGTCTTCTTGTTAATGGAGCAGGCAGCCTTCTCAGACTTATTTGTAGCTCCAGACATTCTTCAAATAATTTGCTAATTTTTGATTTCAATGAATTTATTGACCTTGCATAGACCGTTTGGTCATCTAAATTGTTCCATTCATCAATAACTCTTTGACTAATGGAGAACTTTCTGATATTCAGGCCATGACCTCTAGTTCTTCTATCATCACTTATTGTAAAAAAATCTTCCTTTCTTAATCCTTCATAACCCTGCATTATCTTAAAAATCTCTATTAAATTACTTCTATGTCATCTCATTTCCAATGTCATAAGATTACAACTTCTTAATCTATTTTCATATGATTCATTTCTTAAATCAGTTATCATTTTAGTAGTTCTTCTTTGCACTTTTTCTATATTATCTATGTCTTGTTGATTAGTAGGCCTCCACACCTGTGAACAATATTCCAAAATAGGTCTGACTAAGCTTTTGTAAAGATTTATAATATTAAATTTTGACTTGTTGTCAAATGTTCTTTTTATTGTCCCCAGAACATAATTTGCTTTATAAACAATTTTGGCTATGTGCTCACTTGGTTTTAAAGTATTATGTACTATTACACCTAAATCCTTTTCTGTGGCAGCATTTTCAATATCTTCTTGGCTGGGCTATATACAGCATTTACATTATTAAATGTTGATGACTTTTCTCTGGTAAGAAATCTTTTGTATGTTGACTGGAACAGGAGCTGCCAAGTGTAGGCCATGAATGGTCTTTTGCAGTCTCCTTCTTTTCTTATGTTCTTATAAGATGTACTATTTTGTGTGTTCCAAAATGTTTCACATTTTTGGAGTACATTTATAGGGGATGGCTCATGTGGGGGTAAACACGATGCATGGACCGCACTATGATGATCCTAAGTTTCATTAAATTGGGGGGTCTGGGGGGGCACAGCCCCCCAGTATATAATCCTAATTTTTATAATGTTCTGACGTTTACAGAGGTGAATGCTTTAACTACATCATGTCAGCAACTTTAATCGTTTTGCGAATTATAATAGGGGTTGGGAGGGGATGGGTAAGACGTCAGAAATGACACGGGTGAACGATAATATTTAAACAAAATATTTTTTTGCGGCAGGCCGCTCATCTACATGTTTACCCAAAACATAATTTCACGGATGACAAAAGCCACAAGGGCCTATCAAAGGTCATCTGTATCCATCAAATCCCACCCACATAATGCATCCATAGGATTTTATCAGATCATGCATCTACAAATATACAATTTAACAATCGATAGGATTATGTCCTATGGAGGCTTTAAATTATATATTGTAGATGCATGATCTGACAAAATCCTATGGATGCATTATGTGGATGGGATTTGATGGATACGGATGACCTTTGATAGGCCCTTGTGGCTTTTGTCATCTGTGAAATTATGTTATGTTATGTTTGATCACTTAACCCAGCCTGCTACACGAGAAGAGGGTAAATATGTAGATTAGCGGCCCGGCTGGAAAAAAAATTGTGTAAATATTATCGTTCACTCGTGTCAGAATATTCATGCACGTTTGAGTCCTTTTCGAATTATTATTCTATTATTCTATAAACAATTAGGATTATATACTGGGGGGCTGTGCCCCCCAGACCACCCCCCAATTTAATGAAACTCAGGATCATCGGAGTGTAGTCCCCCCCCATTGTGTTTAACCCAACACGAGCCGTCAACTTAAATGTACTCCAAAAACGTGAAACATTTTGGAACACGGAGGACGAAATAGTACGTCCCATCGTTTGCGCCGATAATCTACATATTTACCGATAGTTACACCCAAGTCCTTCTCAGTGTCAGTGGATTCAAGAGCAGTGCCCTTAAGGATATACTGAGATTGGGGGTTTCGGTGGCCGATATGCATCACTTTGCATTTGTTCAAGTTAAAATGGTCTGGTTGCACAGTGCCCACTGAATCTTTGGCGCCCTCATTCCCCACAATTAACACACGTCAAGGAAACCAGCAAAATATAATCTTAACATCAACCTGGCTCACAGAAACGGTAAATATGTAGATTATCGGCGCGAACGATGGGACGTACTATTTTGCCCGTGTTCCAAAATGTTTCACGTTTTTAGAGTACATTTAAGTTGACGGCTCGTGTGGGGGTAAACACAATGGGGGGACTACACTACGATGATCCTGAGTTTCATTAAATTGGGGGGGGGGTCTGGGGGGCACATCCCCCCAGTATATAATCCTAATTGTTTATAGAATAATAATTCGAAAAGGACTCAAACGCGCATAAATATTCCGACACGAGTGAACGATAATATTTACACACAAATTTTTTTTTCGGCCGGGCCGCTAATCTACATATTTACCGAGAAGAGCTCCCCTGAACGCACTTTACATAAAAGGGGCATGTAAGGTCCGAATACTCATACCTATAACTGGTGACCCTCATCGACCGAGAGAAACGTGATCGAACACGAGAAATGGATTCACAAAGGGGGCAACACGCTTCTCGCTCTACCAACATGGCATAATCTACCTCCAATAAGCCTCCCTTCTACAATTGTGTTAATTAACTTTACCACATGAGTGGAGAGTCTCTTCATCACCGAATAAGATGTTATCTAACAGGTTTTGGTTTCAATTTGATCAACAAATTCTGCGCACCTTGGTGCTCGAATTGGATAATCTTCTTCATTAAGGGAATGCAGTAATTGAATGTGATAAACGTTTTTCATAAGTGTTTAACGCAAGAGCCTGTGCACTGTTATCTTGGGCATATCAAGTCTCTGACCAGCCTTTCTCACCGAAGTTTTTGGTTCATTTTCAAACAGTTGAAGTTGAAGCTGATGTAAGAAGTAGGAAAATGCGTAGTAGGTAAATAAAGATAAAAAGAGAATGAGTTTTGCCCTGGTGTAGAGGGCTCCTCACAGGTTTGTCTCGCATTTGCTTCTTATATTTCTTCCCTTTATTTGTAATTATTTTTTCTATTTATCAATTTATATATATATATATATATATATATATATATATATATATATATATATATATATATATATATATATATATATATATATATATATATATATATATATATATATATATATATATATATTTATATATATTTTAATTATTATTATTACTATTATTATTATTTAACTAAAATTAGGTAAATCAATATATTTAATCTTTCCTCCGTCGTGGCTTTCAAGCCTTTCAAGTTTCTTACTTGCTATACGTTTCTTATTTTATATTTCTATTTTAGAGTTATTATATGTATCGCCGGGGTTTAGGTTTAAGTTTTTGGTTGTCTTGGTTAGTTTTATAATGGGCACTACGCCTCTTTCACTCTTCGCTGTGATCTCTTTATTCTTTGGATTAATGTTGTACTTAATCTTGCGGTTAGGTATATATACCAACTTGTTGGTCTCGGGAGCAGTTCCTTCCACTCGGGAAGAGGGATTTCCGTTTGACACGTCCCCTGACTGCTCTTTGTATGTCTAGGTTGTGGTAAATATTTGGGAGTATCTCTTCTTCAATTTTGTCTCAGATCTTTCTCCCTAGCCTTTGGAGTTCTATATTCAGCGGGGTTAGTCCTGCTCTTGCGTGCAGGACTGTCTGCTGAATATAGTCCGTCCGTTTCGCTCCAGCTATAAGCAGGGCTGCTTTGTTCTGCACTCTCTGCATTTTTCTGAGCGAGGTGGAACTCGCAGCCTGCATGACCACTGCCGGGTACACTAATGTTGAGCGTACCAGAGCAGTGTACAGCTTTTTAAGGTTCTTGGAGCTGAGGTTTTTAAACTTATACAGTTTGCCAAGCTGTATTTTGGCTAGGGATATTATGTCCCTAATGTGAACTTTATACCCCTTGGAGGTAAATTGTAGACCTAGAACTTTTCCTTTGTTACCATATGGGTAAACATCTCCATTTACTGTGAGAGACATCCACACGTTTTCGGCGGTTAATTGGTAGGATTTGGAACTTTTGGCGGTTGGTTTTGATTTTCCACTTTCGTTCATATCGATTGATGTTGTCGATTTCGATAGCTGTCTGCCTTGCTTGATATCCAGCATGCTTGTAATAACTGGGGACGATTTGCGTGATGTCATTTGCAAACTGCAGGTACATCACTTCCTCCCCTACCGGATCAGGTAAGTCCAATGTGTACAGAAGGTACAGCAGCGGACTCAGACAGCCACCTTGTGGAACACCCACCTTAAGTTCAAACTCGGGTCCTCTGTAGCCCTCGATCGAAATCCGGGCTTTTCTGCGCATGATGTAATCGCAGAGGACCCTTTCCAGGGTAGGGTTCAGCTGGAGGCCTAAGATCTTGTGTTGTAAGCTTCTTAGCCGAACCTTATCGAAGGCCTTTTGCACATCTCTCATCACCTTACGTCTACGTATTTCTTCTCAGCTTTACATCGAACAAACAATTACGAATTCGTTCAGTTTTGTTGGGGTAAATCTTTTTCCATTCTCTTCCTTTCTCATCATGTATGAATCCGGTTCTTTTTTAATTTGTTCACGAGTAAACTGATCGCGTTGTCTGTAAGTCCAGGTTTTCTAAACTTTCTTTGGAACTTTTCTCGTACTTCATTAAATTTCGCTCAGCTATCACAAAATAATCCGCTCTTCTGTATTCATTATTAAAAGGTTCTAAAAGGATTTAAAACAAATTAAAATTTTGGAACATAATTCAACCAGAAATTTTCTTAAAAGTTTTCAATTTCATCAAAATACGCAGTTAATTTCGGGACATCCGGTATATATATAATATATATATATATATATATATATATATATATATATATATATATATATATATATGGGGTATATATATATATATATACGTGTTAATTTAGGCAGTATATTTTCATTATAGCATGTTTTATTAAAAGCGACCGCAAGTTTCGAATTATTAATTCGAAACTAGCGGTCGCTTTTAATAAAACATGCTATAATGAATATATATATATATATATATATATATATATATATATATATATATATATATATATATTAACCGGGGGATTGCCCGGTTAATGGTAACGTTGCCACTCAAAAGGGTGAGCTTGGAAAGATTGGGATTACGCTTGCCACCTGCAATTGGACCAAGTTATTTGAAATGCGCAACGGAAATATCCCTTTAGGTAGCCTTGTACTTCATCCGAGAAGATAGTACCAGCTTGGATGAATAAAAGAATCTGTTTATAGATGTAAATGAGTCTTAGTCTATTTATTTTACCCTACACCAAAATAGGAAGTACTACGAATACAATTTCATAATTCGATTTTACAACAAAGTAATGCGGGAATATGGTAGAGCGACCGGGCAATTATAATGATCGACTTATTGAATTAATGAACGCGTAACAATTAAGATAGTAATAATGAAAGACTCTCTCTTTTAATCTCTCTGCCCCCATTTATAAAGGGGGAGAAACATTCATCAAGTCAGCCTCATGCCCCGCCTACAAATGACGTTGGCGCACGTGATTGGCTGCTCATTCCATTATCTCGCCTCCTGATTGGCTTAAATTAATCCTTTAGTTAATTTTGATTGGATGGCGTCTAAACTGCCGTACTTCTTTATTGGCCAATATTTCTAGAAGGCGGAGCCTTATTATTAGACATACATTTGTTTAACTGCTAGCTATCTTTGTTACAGAATGGTGAAATGCTTTTATCACACGCCCTTTTATTACATACAGACATTTTCAGTTTCCCAATGTTTACTTTCTGGCGCCTGTCTGACTTAATCCCAGATACAGAGACTACCACTTTATTACAGTGAGAAAATCGAGCCTTTATCTTGACATTCTAGAGTCACTCTCTCTTCCTTTCCCCGGGTTCCGTTGTGTAAGGTACCTGCATGTACACCTTTCAGGTGAATACATGTGTGCCCTACAAGTATGACCGGCTGCCAATTAAGACCAATTCCGAAGGTCCCGATTCATACATATTTTATTTCGTAAAATTTACTTTGCTTAATATGACCATCAGATTATATGACCAGCCGCCAACTAAGCCCATACAAAAATTATAATTCATGCTGATTACCCTATGCTGTATTCCGGCAATTAGGACCAATCACGTTCAGGGCTGCCACTGAGAATTTAACTTTATTCTAAGATTTACCTTAAAAAAATTCCAAGATTAAACAAAAAATCTCAAGACTTCAAAAAGTAACAAAGGACAAAGAAAATAGAGTACATATTAGCAAGAGAGCATTTCCCCATATCTACGAAGTTCTACAAGTTACATTGGTTAAACGAGTTTAATATTTCCAAAGGCATATCAAAATTAAGAGTTCTCTATACCTAGCTGGAATGGGAACAGAATTGGAGACAAAAGATGTTTCGCCTTAATGTAAAATTTGATACGGTCATCTTAGCTTTAAGCAACCGGAGTTTCTGTGATACCCTCGCAAGGGAAAGACCCCCAAAGTAAGATACGAAGTGGATAATTTCAGCCAATTACAGGCTAGACTCTAACCAATCACAGGTTCCGCTGGGCTGACAGGTAGCTAAGCACCCACCTGCGACCAAAGGAAGGCGGAGCTACACGTCGCCTCCAAAATGATGCCCGGTATAAATATGAGAATATTTTCATTCCAAGATCATTATCATAATAATTATTATTATTATAGATTATTATTGACCCATTCATTGATTGATTATTAGACTCTTAATTCACCGCTCTGCGAATCTCCATTATTCTTGCTCTTGCCATTGCTATTATAACCCAATTTAAAATATTCCGTTGCGCAATTTAAATCTTTACCTTAAGTGTAAACATTTCAAAATAGTATAAAAAATACAAGTGTTTAATTCCTTTCACAAAGGAACCTTTTACTTACAAACCTTGATCAGTTAATACCCCTCGGACTGTACGTTAAGAAACCTGTAACAAATCACTTTACCAAACCCTTATAGGATCGCCTTACAATCAAAATAAGGCCTACTTACGCCAAACCTATAACTGGCGACCCCATATTTGGTGACCTATAATTGGCGACCTTTTGCCTTGAACCTCTATAACTGGCTAGCAACCTTAGCCACTGAAACCGGACAAAGAAGAAAGAAGATGGAAAGCACAGACAACCAGTAAGCAAGGCAAGAAGGAGTTTTCACGAATGCGGTGACAATAAAACCACTTATGTTTAACAAATCAGTGGTCACTGGCTGGTTCCGTATAATTGAAGCTCAGTTCCAGAACTCCGGAATAAAAAAGAACGAGGCAAAATTTTATCAAGTCTTAGCCTTACTGCCCCTGGAGACTGTCAATCGACTGCCAGAGGGTATTTTAGAAGGACAAAAATACAACAACCTGAAGACGGAAGTCATTGTGTTTTCGAAAAGAGCAAGTCCGAACTTTTCAACAAACTCATAGCCTCTTTCCCACGTACCGGTCGGCCCTCACTGAATTTAGAAGAACTAAAGAGGACGGCACTTCAGGTAGATGTCGGTGAAGATTTAGTACGACATAAATTTGTTGAGTCCTTGCCACCGAGCATAGCGCCTGTAATCGCGTCGCCAAAAGAACCTAAGTAAATTAGCGGATGAACTGATGATGTTCGACAAAGCGCAATGCCTGAGTGTAAACGCGAGCTGGCAATTGAGGGAATGCAGTGTAGTGTCCGCATTTGATTCCTCTGTGCCAATTAATAGTGTATATAATAATAGTAATTTTAATAATAGTACGTTTAGTAATCGTGAATCTAATAATTATGCATTTAATGATCGTGCAGTTAATAATTGTGGATATAGAGATAGTGTGAATAACGCTACGAATTCGTCGTGGCCAGGGCATAATAACAGTGGCTATAAACATAATATCCTGGTGGGCTTACGGCCATTTAGAAGGGAGCAAAAACCTATGGTGTGCCGCGCTCATATTTATTTTGGTGAAAAGGCAAACACTTGTAAACCCAGGTGCAGGTGACCAAAGAGAGGTGGAACTTTGCAAATGCAGCCTTCCTCTAGGCCATCTTCGACGCTTCCGGTAGAAAACTAACAAGGCATGCCATAGCTAGCGCGGCCGCTGGCGTGCCATCTGTTTTCACGATCGCCGCAAAAATATACAATCAAAAATGCGAATTTTTAATAGATACGGGGGCGAGTGTGTCTATCGTACCGGCCAAACTGGTGCGATTAAGTGAAGTGTGTGAATCGGGAGTCAACATTTCCACGGCAAATGGCGGAAAAATTAAGGTGCACGGCGAGGTGCACGCGGATATTGCAATTCCAAGTCTCCGGTGATCATTTAAGTGGTCGTTCGTAGTCGCCGATACCACCTCTCCAATTTTGGGAATCGATTTCCTGAGACATTTCGATCTCTTGGTAGATTGTGCGCCCAGCAAACTACTGGACGGGCAAACCAAGCTTTCCACACACGTGAAGATCTCCGAGAAGCCTTGGGTTGCAGTGATAACTGGTGAACTCCTTAACGTACCCCTCCCCCCCGTACTGTCCGATCGTGGAAAAGTTTGGGGCTCTGTATGGGCTTGCCTCAGCTCATCTATTACCATCCCTGCCGCAGTCAGTAGAACACACCATTGACACTGGCAGTGCCCCGCCGACGTTTGCACGACCAAGACCTTTGTCTGCAGAAAAACTTAACGTCGTAAAGGCCAGAATTGAAGTATTATCAAAGGAAGGGATCATCCGTCCCTCCAAATCACCAGAGTGCCTGGCTTGCCAGTCATCAAAAATCACGTGCCTCACGAAGTCTCTAGTGCTTCCCATCAACATTTCCTCCTCAAGGTTTGAGACAGTACATGTGGACATTGTAGGACCTCTTCCCCCATGTACGCCTCCAGGCTAATCCTACCCTTCCCACTGCCGTTATGTGCTCTCTTGCATCGACCGTGCGTCAAGGTAGGTCGAAGCGATACTAATCCCGGACATAAGTGCCACTACTATTGCTTTGGCCTTCCTAGACGGGTGGATATTTAGATTTGGGGTCCCGCTCTACGTGATAACCGACAGAGGTGCTCAGTTCGAATCTGAACTTTTCAGAGAATTATCAGCCCTCGTTGATTTTCACCGCCTTCGCACAACATCGTACAGACCCTCCACAAACGGGATTGCTGAAAAGGCACATAGGACCTTGAAAGGCTCAATAATGGCCTGCCAACAAGGTTGGCTAGTGTCACTGCCGAAAATCCTGCTGGGTATTCGTGCCTTGCCCAACGATTCGGGATTTTTCCCCTTTACGGCAGTGACTGGCACTACCTTATTATATCCGCAACCATTGGTCTCCTCATCTTCGTTAAAAACAGAATGCAAATCCATCAAGGAACTATCATCAACGATGGCTCAAATCGATTTTGGACAAGTATCAGAGGGCAACATTCACTCGGTGCCAAAAACTTTCATGCCACAATCTCTGCAAGACGCGTCACATGTGTGGGTGAGAATAGATCGTGTTCAAAAGCCTTTGGAGGCGCCCTATGCGGGCCCCTTTCCAGTGATCGAACGCGGTCCCAAGGTCTTTAAACTAGAGTTCCCGAACGGCAGGAGGGACAATGTCTCCATTGACAAGTTGAAACCGACAAAATTGCTCGCAACTAACGAGGGCAGGCATACCGCCATCCAGCGTCGCCCAAGGTCACGGGTCTGTTATTAGCAACTTGGCCGCGAAACACATAAGGAAGAAAAGGCGAGAGAAGAAAGGAACACCAAATCCGCACCATGTAACGCTTCATTGGAAGCGAAGGAATCCCCGAGAAAAATTGTGAAAACACGACCAGGGAGTCGGGTTTCATTTGCAAGAAACCAAATGTACAAATATTATTGAACTTTGTAAATTGTATATATGTACATGGGAAATTGTTAATTGTTATCATTGTATAATGACTTAGATATATATTGTTGTAATAAACATGGTAGCTTTGGATTAGATACCAATTGTATATATATATATATATATATATATATATATATATATATATATATATATATATATATATATATATATATATATATATATATATATATATATATAAGTAGTAACTCTCTCTCATAGGATGTAATTTATTTGTATCGTACGCACTCCTTGGACTAAAAGGGGACGTGTGTAGTGTACAATAACTGCACACAGACAAAGAAAAAGAGAGAGAGAGAGAGAGAGAGAGGAGGACAAAGACACATTTTGCCAGGTCGAAGTAATAGATGGAATGTGTAGCTGAATGAGGTCAAATGGCGGCCATGTGCCATCCTGTACCCACGGGGATCCGGAGATCACCGCATGGAGCTGGTGAAAGCATGGGAACCTAAGCGAGGAGGCGGCTGACGCTGTTATCACTCGCCCCAGCTGCATTTGCCTAGGGACCAATGTCATATCCCACCCCCTCCTCACACGGCCATCTCTCCGCGAGCATGCGGGCTTTTCTGCTCAAAGATTGGAATCCGTTAGATATTCCAACGAGAGTTATCAAGATTCCCCCTTCCCCGAAAGAGTCGCTGACTTTTCACCAAGATCGTGCGCGCCTTCTATCCAGGCGCCTATATAACGCTTCGACTGAGTTTAGAGAGCAGAACATCAGTGAACTCTGCCCTAGTCAATTTGCAAGGACTGACAAGGATTCCGAACTCCGAAGACGACTAATGCTCCCTCGTATGAAGACAGAGGTAAACCAACTTCTTCCGTCGCCTTCACCGTACCCCAACTGGCCCTTTTTTGGCAACGAGCTCATAAGGTAATCGTAACAGTTGCCGCCTGCAGATTGATTATAAATCTGGCTTATCCAATTTCTCCATTATTTGTGTGGACGCCACAGTTTAAAATTCCCCTCTAAATCACCAACTGTATCTGACCTCTTTAATTCCTTAATCAACCTACCTGATCGAATGTGGATCTTTAACCCCGTCTGGGCGACCACTTCATTACAACCCAATTTCTATGTAAATATATATATATCCTTTTTTTGTTGTTAGTAAAGTTATATTTTCGTCATTGTCTTTCTTTTGCAACCCTAGCGCCTACCAGCTACCTTTTAATCTTTGACCAACTTGCACTCTGGAATATTTGTTTAAAAGGACCCCGCAAAGTAAGAATACCCCCCCCCCCTTGGAATCCTAACAATTTCGCCTTTCACTCTCGGTCTTCAACCCACTTTGGGCCAATTCACAAAAAGCACCCACGTATATATAAATATATCGTCTGGCTATTCCACGACAGAATGGTAGGAGCAATAAAATAAGGTCGTTTGGAGACAGTTTGTGAATCAGCGGAATCTCATTAGAACGTCTGATTTGAAACCCAACCACAATGTAAGGCTATCGCACCCAACTGTGAGAGCAGATAGGCAAACAGAGTAATTAGAGCTGTCTGGAATGGGAACAGAATTGGCCACAAAAGATGTTTCGCCTTAATGTAAAATTTGATAAGTTCATCTTAGTTTCAAGCAAACGGAGTTTCTGTGATACCCTCGTAGGAAAAAGACCCCCAAAGTAAGGTACGAAGTGGAGAATTTCAGCCGATCACAGGCTAGATTCAAACCAATCACAGGCTCCGCTGGGCTGACAGGTAGCTAAGCACCGCCCCTGCGACCAAAGGAAGGCAGAGCTACGCGGCGCCTCCAAAATGATGCCCGGTATAAATAAGGAACATTTTCATTCAAATATATTATCATAATTATTATTATCATTATAGATTATTATTGCCCCATTCATTGATTTATTATTAGACTCTTAATTCACCGCTCTGCGAATCTCCATTATCCTTGCTCTTGCCATTACCATTATAACCCAATTTAAAATATTCCGTTGCGCAAGTTAACTTTACCTTAAGTGTAAACATTTCAAAATAGTATAAAAATACAAGTGTTTAATTTCTTGCACAAATGAGCCTTTTACTTACAAACCTTGATCGGTTAATACCCCTCGGACCATACGTCAAGAAACCTGTAAGCAAGCCACTTTACCACACCCTTATAGGATCGCCTTGCAATCAAAACAAGGCCTACTTACGCCAAAACTATAACTGGCGACCCCATATTTAGCGACCTATAGTTCCAATATTCTTGAAGGGCAATTTCAGAAGAGTTCGCTTTGATTTTGAGGAATTCCTTAATATATGAGAATAATTTATAAATTGAGTTTCAGTAGAATTGATATATATATATATATATATATATATATATATATATATATATATATATATATATATATATATATATATATATATATATATACAGGGGTTGGACAAAATAATTGGAACAGTAGAAATCTAACACCAATATTGCAATGAGCCATTATATTACGAATATCCATTCAAATTTAATTGCGAGTGTTTTGTTTTTATTGTAGATTCATAGTTTTATTTATCAACTTTAGTGATTATTTGTATTATTATTTTTAGCTCGGGGTATAAATGCTAAGATGCATGACCTCAATGAATTCGAAAAAGGGCATATTGTTGGAGCTCGAATTGCAGGAGCTTCCGTCACTAGCAGGGGCGGATCCAGGGTGGGGGAAGGATTCCATACAGTGTGCCTAGCTTGCATCGATTTTCTAGTGGGCACCTGGTGTCTTGAGTCACGATGGACAAACGAGGCGTGCGCGCGTGCGCTTGACTCTCTGACCCGTCGGATCGCTGGGCATGTGCTCACTGGTATCTTTCACTTCCGGAACTAATTCCAGCATCCTCTCTCTATCTTCTCTCTCTCTCTCTTGGCAACTTCACCAGCATCATATCCGCGTCATCTTCTCTCTGAAACACAACAGTGCAAACTGAGTGATTTTTTTTATTATATATTGTTACGGACATGGGGTGATGTGAGCGGCTGGGCTTTTCCATATGATGCATTAGTTCCCTCTCATTCAAAGGGCGTGTACCATGAAGCGAGCCGGTGAAATGAAGATCACCTCGTTCTTCAAGACCAAAGTGGCTAAGACGAGTGGTGATTGCGAGCGTGATGTCAATGAGATGGAGCAACAGCCAAGTACCTTGACATCGACAGCCTGTAGATTCGACAGCGAAGCCGAATCTTACCATGAGGAGCAGGAGGGCAAGTAACTCACTTCTCCCTTTTGTCGCATGGCACACTGACACTCCCCGCAGCTCCAGAGGACGTTGCCAACTTCACTGAGAACAAGGGGTCCACATACTACGAGAAACTGGCCTTAATAAACCAGACTGCCTTATCTGTCGAATCGCTTCCCTTCATTGAAGAAGGTGGTCATAAGAGTCGATTCCAACCAAGCTGGGGCATCACAGACCCCTGGCTGAAGTACTCGTTGCTGAGCGTGGGTGGATACTGCGTTGCATGTGTGCTGTTCGGCAGAAATACGGGCGGAGTTGGAGACCATAGGCTGGCCACCTTGGTGTTGAAGCCGATGTGCAGTTACAAAAAAGCCCCGAACCGCTCAGCAGTCACAATAAGCACGGATATCACACGACAGCTATGACGAAAATAGAGGGGTTTGTCAACACTTTGCGAAACCCGATGAGGGCTGTCGAAACGATGCTACAGTCGAAGAAGAAGGAGCAAATCGATACCAACCGGCGCCTGTTTGTTCCAATCATTGAGAGCATCCTCTTCTTCGGATGAAATATGCTGCCTATCTGTGGGCATCGAGATGACACTCCATTGGACTTCTCTATTCCGAGCAAAATGAGAGAAGTTGTCTTGAGAGCGCTTCTGCGTTATCGAGCCCAGGGAGGTGATGCCGACGTCAATAGCCTCCTCACCAGCTTGGCCAACCGAGCCAACTCCACCCTCATATGCAAAACCATTTAGGGGGAGTTGATCGATATCACAAGTGGGTGACACTGCAACTTCTGTCCCAAAAATAGGTCTCTTATTCCAACAGTAGAATTCATGCTATTTTGACATTATGAGCAGGTGTCATCATAATCATATTTCGCTTTACAGGTCGATTGGTGCTGGAAGAGGTCTTAGCCGGAGTGTCAGGGGTATTCGCAGTGCTAATGGACGAGAACACGAACGTCTTAGGGAAGGAGCAAGCCACCATTATCCTTCGACACGTCGAAGATGACATCAAGGAGGACTTTCTCACTTTCGTCCATGCTGAGAACCTCACCGGTGAAGGCCTGGCTCAACTGCTCATTCGCACCGTACATGGCCTTGGTTTGAACATGTCAAACTGCTGGGACCTCAGCTTCAACGGAGGGACTGTCACGATGGCGAAGTTCAGAAGATGTGCCACCATCATCATGGAGCAATACCCCCTCGCCAAATCGATCCAATGCTTTAATCATCGACTGAACCTGGTGCTGACCAAGGCCTGTGATGTGAAAGAAGTGAAACTCACCCTTTAGCCGCTCAACGAAGTCCATAACTTCATTTACTCCAGCAGCATGCGGACGCTCTAGTTCTCTAAAATCGTGAAGCTTTCCTCAGTTAAGTGGGGGAAGTTGGTGCCCGAGTGTACCCCCAGATGGGTTGAGCTGCATAATGCAATCCTCGTGGTCTTCATAGACGAGGAAATGAAGCTGGATTACAATGCTGGCATCTTACTCGCCGCGATTATGGACCCTTGCTTTCTCATTGTGCTTGTTGTGGCGGAGTCAGTTTTGGCCCACACATTCGAGCCAAGCAGGACCCTGCAGAAGAAAAACAATGACTTGGCATCTGCGTACGCCCTGATTTGTGAGATCGAGACTGTTTTCGCCAAGTTCAGAAAGAATGCCGATGAACACCTTCCACACTTTATTTGTAAAAGCCAAGGATCTCCTGATTGAGATGGACTCAGCTCACGATGACGTCCATGTTCCCCGAGTCTGTGTCAAAACTGACACTAGCCATCGTCTTATTCCCCAGCTAGTGGTTTCCCCCTCTGCCTGTGAGTGCGAGCAAGGGGTTCTCATTCATGATGAACATCAAGTCAAAGAGCTGGAACCGTCTAGCTGCCCCCGGACATGATTTTCGATGTGTCGTGAGCAAATATATGCCGCGCATCGACTAGTTGGAGGAGAAGAAGTAGTTGTATTCCTCATATTAACATTTAATGAATGATTTGTGTTATTTGTTGTTGCTTCATTTGAGTTTATTTATGAATAAATTGATATCTAATCAAAATGTGTATTTTCTAGAACCAGGTGGTACACGGCGATGGTACGGGACCTCCAAGTCTTACTCAATCAGAAAAAGTTTGGGAACCACCGATCTATATTTTTCGGCCTTCAACCTTTAGTGTCACAGAGGCAGGACCTACTAAAAAGGATAGTATCCCCCATTCCCTTGCGCATCAGTACATCTCTGTGCAGCAGCCTTAAAGTATACCCAAATTGAGCATTCTTCCAGATATCAGCCATAGCTAAGGAAACATAACTTTGCCCATGGCTGTCAGTTAATAGGGAATCATGCCAACCTATTTGAAGTACTCACCTATTGAGTAATAGATAATTTTTTTAAACCTAAAGCAAGGTCAAATCTAATTGTTATGTAGGGAGGGCAAAATGTGAGTTAGCGGCTTGTAAGCTCTCCTTGACTGTCTTTGGAGGGAGTCACGGTAGCTGAGTCGACTAGGCCGCAAATACACAGGTAAAGGCGACGCAGGAAAGGTGCTAGATAGAAATTTCGGTCCTTATTTTTCATCGTCCTTCTTCTTACACCCCTCTAAC
This sequence comes from Ceratothoa steindachneri, assembly GCA_963969495.1. Lineage (NCBI taxonomy): Eukaryota > Metazoa > Arthropoda > Malacostraca > Isopoda > Cymothoidae > Ceratothoa > Ceratothoa steindachneri. The sequence continues at coordinate 144,425,683 of OZ018319.1, forward strand.
TATAGTTATAAACCTAATATTCGACTAAAAATACCGCAGATTCAATAAACAATTATTTACAAAATCGATCGATTGCTACACTGAAGATATTTAATTACTCTTCTGAATCTGAGGAAAAAAAATTGTATTGTGTAATATATCATCATAAACTTTAACAATCTAACGACAAAAATTGGGATCAGTATGGATTGAAGCCAGAGAAAGTTAAGTGGACATGATTCACACCATCGCAACCAATTTCTGAAATACATTGATTTAGTTCCAGAACAGGTTTAAAGGAGGCGACTTTCATTATAGCACTCCGTATCCGTCTTGCTCGCTTTTTATGGCACTCGTAGTAAAGTGGTATGTTTGGTGGGCTTGTAAATTACTTAAATCCATCTAAGTAGCATAGTTCTAAATAATGGCCTTGTAGTTAGAGGGGTGGAGGAAAAACGGAGCGTGTGGCGAGTTACAAACACCTTAACTACGTCATGGGCCCCCGTGTACGCGCGACCTAGTCGACTCTGCCATCGTGACCCCCCCCCCAAAAAAAAAAAAACGACAGCCAAACAGAGGTTATAAACCGCCTGCTTACAATTACACCACACTACAACAGCACCTAAGAAATAAAGAAAGAAAACGCGTTTACGAAAGTGGCGAAGGGTGATCTATACAGATGTGGGAAGAGTTAGTTAATTAAATATGAAAATAGCCAAAGAAAATTACTAGTATATAATGAACATCAAATGAAAGAATCTTTTATTAGAGAAGATTTAACGGTGATTTTAAAATCAGGAAATAAATCATGAATCAGATACAAAAGGCTTGATTTGCGGGCACTCTTGGGGCGGTATAGCAAACCTCAGCCATCACCTCTGCTAATTTGTTAAAGAATACCAATAGGTCAAGAGTATAAAGTAAAATATGGCCATATAAAGATAACTACTGACCTGGCAGACGAAGATGTGAGAGATCTTGTTGAACTCAAGACTGAGACCAAGATGAGAAAATAAAGAAAATAAAGAGAAGAGGTGTAAATGACCCTTTCCTCTCCGAAAAAAGTCGGATGTTCGAAGCCATCTAATTGCCTACTGGTTTATATTCACCAGGTATTCACTTCTGCACAACATTAGGCGGCGATACTCAAGGAGACGTAGATGGACAGGCAATGTCAGCTTCTAGCATTCAATATAACTTCTTGGTCATTACCGAGAGTCTATCTGAGATTAGAAGTATGATGTGAGCAAAAACAGGTCTCCATACCGTATATATCCTCTGAAACACAGTATTTAATCGACCTTTGCTTCGAATGAGGCAAGGTAAGAGCAAAGAGCTCCTGCAGATAACGTTTAAATTTGGGTTCATCCTAAGGGAGACAGACAGAAAGAAGTTATCTTTGAGAAGGAGATGAGAAGCCTTAAACACAACACAAGCCTATACTAAGAAAGCGTGTTCAACAAGAAAATTGATCCCCAATATAGTGACAGCTTCAACGATGACAAAATTCCTCACTCAAAACACGAAGAAATCGGACGAAACTTGGAGAATACGTCCTCCATAACTATTAATGTTGGACTAGTTGGCCTCTTTAAGACAATATCAGGAAGGAAGAAAGTTTTGCAAGCCGCAGAAGCAGGAAGAACACTGCATTCTGCACCTGTCTACGACGAAAGACAAGACATAAAATGCGCAAAATGACTAGAATTGTAAGCTAACCAAAATATATGAATTGTTGACATACGCGTTTGACTCAGAATTTGCTTGCCTCTCTAAATTAAAGAACAAAGAAAAACTGCAGAAGATTAAGAACAGAATATGGAGGATGAGAATTGGGAAAGAAAGGACCTACACGGCTGTTTAAATCTGTATCTCTTTCGTCAAAACTTTGTTCTACCAGCGCATAACAAGATTTTGTTGCGAGAGGAGCAATCAGAGGACGAAAAAGTGGCAATTAACCTAACTTTTTGCTAGGATGACTCTGCCTAGATGATTATTTATCTCGTACTTTTGCGTGCCCAGGCCACGACATCTGCTCTTTCGTAAGGTCAGAGATACGGCAGACTTAACTTGCGAAATAAATGTAGTATATGCATAAGATGAACAATTAATTGCTCATACCACCGATCCGATATATCTGTAATTTCATCGACTAGTAATTTCAGAAGTTCACAGTCATTAATACCAATGCCTTGGTAAGGGAATGGTTGATTAATTCACTTAAAATTTGTTTATAAACCAAACCTACTGGGAAATACATATACTATCTCCACCAATGACCGCAGGTAAAGGAGAATTTGGAAGGCCTTCAATCCCCAATCGATTGTGTTTGAAGAAGGGATATGATACGGATGACCTACGCCTTTCCATATTCTTTACTCAACTTCATTCTTAGTAGGGCAACGGAACCTTGAGTTAGTAAATAGTAAAAACGTTAATGCACTTAAGTTACTTATCGGGATATAACTTGCAATAGCCAGAAGTCGATTCGGCTACCTGCCGATTTCTTTTGCATTTATCACCAGCTCAGAGATAGTGCTAACTATGCCAATGGATTACCACGGTCGAATTCTGGTAAGCTGATGGTGTTTCCGACTGGAGATTGTCTGATTGCAGAAGAATAGAGCATTTAGGTCCACTTCGGACCCTCAGAAATACACGTTGCCTTAAACTCGAAACAAAGAGCGTGAGGAGCAAGGTTGAACGAGGCAGAAATCAGGTCAACGCCGCTTTAACAAGCATAGCTGTGTTTACTCGAGGAGACCTATCCCCCGCGTTTGAGGGGATTTGATCTCTCAACCCACTACCCTCGAGGTGAGAAAGAACTGGGGAGAATATTCTATAGGCCTACTTATCTCGAATTTCTCGGCTAGAAGCTAGCTATTCCCCGAGCTCCATGTTTGTCTAAGGAGAGCGCACCGTGCCCTAAGGCTATTTCTCCGTCTCGTAAACCCCCATTTAACCCAAAGTTTGGCTGGATCGAGTTAGTACCCGCTCACCCTAGATACGAAGACACGTCACGATTCTCGATTCGGCTCCCCCTTGATTTATTCGAGCACCGAAAGCTAGAACTCTCACCCCGTTGGATTTTGCCCCAGACGATTCGCAAGCTCCCTGCAACGGCCGTTCTTTGGCGGATTCGCGCAAGTACTCCCTCAATAAGAACCCTGAGGTAAAACCTATACTTTCGCAATTCTCGCCTCCCGAATTGCCTTTACACTTCGTCGCTTCAAGCTTCAGCATTGCAAGCCGCCGTCGCCCGCAGATCTTATTATAATCCGGTCTTCCCAAATTAATAATCTTTGTTTGTATTTCGGTTTAACGTGGCTCCTTTAAAGACCCCGTTCCGAGTCAGGTCATTAACCCGCTATAATCCCTTTGACTTGTCACTTCGACCGACACCGCGTGTCATTTTTCATCTGACCAAATGTTTTCATTTAAACCCACTTTTGTAGATATTTAATATTTCCTTTTTATGTTATTAAATATTATTTTTATCATCCTCTTTAAATAACCTGAACTGCACTCAGCCGTAGCTCATTATTTAAGGCAAATAGGCACTCGCTTACTTTGATAGTTAAAACCCACGTAGAGGGGGCGGTTTTTCTCCCCCTTCTCATTATCTCCTCCCGCCAACTGGTCGGCTAAGCCCATCAGTGTATATCATAATACTGATGAAGGATGATTATTCGTGAGGGGAAGCCACATGATCCATCTCTTTTAAGTGTGGAGATAGAGGAGAGTAGGGAAGGGGGCAAAGAAAAAATAATTGCGTAGGCGAGTTGCGAACAGCTTATGGGGGTAAAGGTTTATAGCAGCACCAGTTTATAGGGGTGACCGGGGACACTGATTTATGGGTGTACGCAACTTATCGAAGGGAAATTAAGTATCTGAATCCAAAGATTAATTCTTCACTGTGTTCTTATTTTGGCGGGCTTACCGAAGGTTTAGAGTAAGCGAGGTAAAGAAGGACGTTGCAAAATATATACTGTAGAGGTATCCCCTAGAATAATATTATTTCCCCACCTCCTAAGATATTACTTCGGGAGAGAAAGCGAGCCGTTACTCCCCCCCATCCTTTCGACTTCACTCTTTTTGGACTTGTCGCTATATCTCCGCCAAATTCACACCGAGGCATGACGCTGAAATTGAGGCTACCTCTCGGCCGTCTCAATCCCCCCCCCCCTCGGGTTGGGAGATTTCACATCTATTTTTGTAGGTTCGCCGTGAACAGCTTTTATGGCTCCAGCCGCTGGTCGTCTGTCTGACCCGCTGATCCCTGCCTTTGACACTTCACCGCAAGGAGACGCTCGGATTGTCACGGCCGATCACGAGGGTTAGAGAAGGCCTCTCTCTCTCTCTCCTTGTTTTGGAGAACTCCGGGTATATATGCACCCTCTCCAGGATTACAGACGGATTTGGTTAAACGACTTTCCCGAAAGAAGTTCAATTCAACGAATCTCTCTCCCGAGAAGTGTGAGTGACGGTCGTAAGCCACGGAAGAGCTGGACATCACAACTGTATCTTCGGGTCAGGAAGAAGAGTCTCGTGAGGCAACGTCAGTCATTCTCAACCGCCTTCGAATCAAGGATTGGAGAAGCCGTCCTCCGAAGTTCTTCTAGTGACCTCTTGAGGACAAGAGGCCCGTTAGCTCGCTCAAGCCGAGTGTGGATAAGTCATCTTCTCCCCCCCTTCGAAGTTCGTTCGGTGACCTCTTGAGGACAAGAGGCCCGCATCTCGCAAAACACAAGTTCGAGAAAGTAGCCCCACCCGCTGCAGGTTTGTGGCTACCACCCGTGAGTAACCAAGGTCACCAAGACCTTCCCCAAGTTTGCGCCACCTTACCCTCGAGGTTCAAAGGAACTAAATCACTCACTACCATAAATCTCCTATTATGACCATTCATTAACCCAGGTTATCTAATTAGTATTCGGAACCTAATTCCGTCTTATTCCTGTACCCATATATAGCCATATTTATTGTTGTGCCTTTTATATAGTGTGTATTAAAAATCTAATTTTTTGTTTTGTGTTTAGTATATTCCTTGGTCACGAGGCTGCCGCTATCTATTCAAATCGCACTCTTAGAACAATAACAATTGTCTCCTTACTTAGCCTACCTTGGAGCCTGTGCGCGCATATTCCCGTACACTTGGTCATACTTCGACATATACTTTATTCTAATATTGGTCTATAACGGGGCAAGCGGCACGTCACGAATGTACTTTGCGAGCGACTAGCAGTCTCTATATATTCAAAGCGAAGTATTAAATTCTGGAACGACAAGACTTGGTGAATTTAAAAGGGGTGCAGTAAACGCTATTCCGATATGGCAACACTTAATAACAATTATAATGCTTAGTTCTTAACCCTTGTATTCTTCTCATTGCTCACCTATATATACGGTTTCATTTTCAGCGGGACGTGGCCTAGACTTGCCTGCGGGACAAATCTTTGTCGTCGGGGCTCGTTAGTTCCACTCCTGGGAGAAGTTTTGAACAGCTATGTATTACAATTTACTTACATCTCCCAAGTTTTATCTTTACAACAGGATAGGTTTGTCGCAGCTTAGTGATACAATTCCCTTTAGTTACCGGGTGTATTTAACCAGATGTTCCGTAGACTTCCGTCTTTCGAGAAATCTATTCTGAGACGTGAAATGTTTATTTACGCCTTATCTTATTGACACAAGTGATTCTGACCTTTCGCGTATTCGTACATTATTTGTCTCGCGCTCACTTCCAACGGTCGCTTGCCTTCTATATATATACATTAACAAATATATTAAATTCCTTATTTTGTATCCAAATTCATTGATGAAAATTAATCGATGCATTCTCAATTCCTTATTCCAATTTTATACATTTATTTTATATGAGTGGAGTATGCTGGGATTTAATAAGATCACCGCGCATCCATTTTGTGGAGGTGTTTGCTGGACCTATTGAATCTGATCATCGCAAGTTTTCCACGTCGCTGGACCACTGTTATCTAGCGACGAATCCACTCAGCATCCTTAGTCTCAAAAAAGACTCATTCAAGCGAAGCTTTTAATACGCTCACCTGAACTTCTGCACGCAACAGGTTCTAACTATTGCATGAATAGTTTGTTGCCTTAGATAGCAATGCAATAGTCAGTACGTCTATAAGTTTGTTATTTGGATTGGATTGATCGTACGGCAAACTCTAACGTGGATTGGAACTCTCCGACCTACCAAAGGAATGAAATGATCCGATATGAACAAAAGTAGGATATATTATAATTTTACAAGAATGAATGGATTTGAACTTAATTTTCGTAAATTAATTTAAGTAACACAAATGATAACTGAAGAATTCAATTTTTATGGCATACAAAGAATATGAAAGATAAGTAAGCGGTTGAGATTGAAATATAATACAATATAATTATATGAGTAGAAGTTAGTACTTTGAGTACACGACCATGAATATATATGTATATATATATATATATATATATATATATATATATATATATATATATATATATATATATATATATAATTATGAGAGTACAAGTGGGTACATGAGATTACATGACTAGAAATATATGTGAATATAATTATGCACATGCAAGAGGGTATACATGAGCACACGAGAGTACATGTGAGTATATAAATATAATTATGTGGTCTAGATATAGTAAGTATAGTTAGTAGGATACAACTATGATGGATTGTAAATTGGGATATGCAATGAGATAAGAACAGGAGTTAGGGTTTACTCTCGTATGGACTGATTGCTGAGAATAATTGGAAGAGAAAAAGTGGCTAACCTTTATCCGAAGCGATGCTCTGCACAAGTGGACTTTGTACAGCGCTTCAAGGCAGATTGCGAAAGGCGTGTGTTTGTATGTGCTTACTCGTGTAGGCTAAATTTTAAAGAGAAGATATTTTTTATGTATTAGGGTGAAGTTACATGGAATATTCTCGTTACAAATTAATTGAGTGATTATATTTTTGGATGATAATTTTACATACTATATAAATATGAATATAATTTTTACAGGATTATTACTATTTATAGGAAAGCCCCAGAGGGCATTTCTATAACACTCTCCCCCAAGAAGGTAACCACCCATTTTTATAATTGAGTATTACTGGTACGTGTAACGCCGAGGTCTCCTAACGACACGACCGGAGCGTGTGCCATGCCAATGGTTTAACTGCTGGTACGGGAACACAGATTCACTGTGACAGTATCAGTAGAGTTGAACGGGGCACTGACACGTATGTAGCTTGATGGAGCGAAGGTGATCCGCTTGCTGGTTCCTTCCTAGATGGCGTCAAGCGGTACGTGGGAGTTTTGAGTCCTGTTCTTCGTTGACGGATTGACCAGTGGTGGAGAGGTTTGTTCTTGACTGACCACCGTTGCCGACGAGGGTTCCTGCAGAACAAAGGAGGAGGCAGCGAAACGGAAAGTGGAGTTTGAGTAGTAGAGGTGGTTTAAAGGGTGGGTTGAAGATTGTTTGGGGGGCTCACTGGAGCATAAAGGGTTTTAGTGGGAGAAAGGGGAGGTAAAGGGCGTTCTAGGTGAACGTTTTCTTATAGGCGGGTTTCAGATGGTCTATGGAGAGAGTATCCTACCTGGTACCAAAGCTGAAGTATGAAAAACTTCGGCTTCCTGGATAGGACGAGAAAGGGTCCGTCATAGACTGGTTGCAAAGAAGTGCGAGTTGAATCGCGCCAGACGAAAACATGGGAGCATGTTGTCATCTCTTTCGGCACGAAAGTTTTATAATTAGCAGGCACTCTAGGGGTCATCACGCGTACAAAATTATGTACATATGAAGCAAGATCGATGTGAGATGGTAGAGATTGGTTAGAAGAAGAGAAGAATTGACTAGGAAGACGAAGTTGAGTACCGTAGACAAGTTCCGCCACAGCGCAGGCCAAGTTCTCTTTCAAATATGAATGAATACACAGGTAAATCACAGGTAGCTTGTCCACCCAAGTAAAGCTGGGATATGTGAAACGTAAGATTGCTTTGAGGGTCCTGTGCAACCGTTCCACCTTGGCGTTGCTTTGTGGGTGATAGCTAGTGGTACGAAGACGAAAAGGGGTAAGCACTGACATGAGTGCATCCCATTGGTGGGATTCAAATTGGCTGTCACGATCAGCAATGACCATTGAGGCAACACCAAAATGAGCAATCCATGCTGAGACGAATGCTCGATCGAGTAAAACGATCGATCATGGTAAGAAGATAATTTCAACCACGAGAGTAAAGCAGAGGACCTACTAGATCGATGTGAACGGCGTCAAAATGTGACCCATGAAGAGGAAAATGGACCGGATGAGTTTTTGTGTGACGATGGACTTTGGCGAGCTGGCATGGCAGGCATGAGCGAGTCCATTTGACCACATTGGCATTCATACCTGTTCCCATGAAGCGTTGTGCAACGAGCTTGCTTGTGGCATTGATGCTAGGATGAGAGACAGTGAATTTGGTCGAAAATGTGCCGACGATAAGCGGAGCGTATTTTGAGAAATGAAGAGAACCGGTTTGGAAATGCTATCCAAGGGCTAACGCTCCCCTTCCCGGGTATGGGCACCATTGTAGATAGAGAAGAGAAGGAAAGTGGGCAAGAAAAAATAATTGCCTAGGCGAGTTGAAAACAGCTTCCCGCGTCGCTGGACCACTGTTAGCCAGCAGCGAATCCACTCGGCCTTCCTGAGTCTAAAAAAAGACTCATTCAAGCGAAGCTTTAAAACCGCTCGCCTGCACTTCTCGTACGCTACAAGTGGAAAAGGAATGGAAAAGCACACAAATATATTTTTAACCTTTAAGAGTCGAAGAGGAGAAAAAAACCAAAAAAACTAAATTATAAACATTAGGTTATCCCATAGGTAATGCGGCATTTTTTATGTTTATAATTATTTTATGGATAAAAATCAAACAACTCTTGGAAGTTATTTATATTTAAAGAATTAATTTAATAAGTAATATAATTTTCACCAGTTTCTACCACTAGTCTCTATACTTCTACTAACTTTTCAATACCATGTGGTACAATGCAGGGGCATTCTGGAGCCTCAGAGGAAGCTCATAGTGAACTCACCTGAAATCCCGTTTGTGTTTCCAGTTCAATCTAAGAGTATCTACGATACTCCCACCCATGAGGTCTCAGTTGGCTTACCTTTGCTTTAATATGACTGCAGATGGCTTCACCAGAGGGAAGGAGGCAGGGGGTATGAAAGAGAAGCTGCAAAATATAATTTACTAGCACAATTGTCCCAAAACGTTATACAGAAAATCTTGCATACATGAAATTTAAACACTAAATGTATTTAGTTAAAGGGGAGAAACGAACCCAAGTGATCACCGATCTGATAACGTTACCAATACAACATAATTATACGTACCAGGAGATACTATACCCCAATAATACGATAAGTTGGGAAAATTCTTCTAAGCACGGATTCAGGAAGACCGAAGAGATGGAAGATCTCGATAAGAGATCTTAAGCCAAGTGATTTTGCCCTGCAGGCACCTACTAAGGAATTTTTGCATTATCGTTGAACCCTCCTCCGTATCCTGACCCCATCATGCCACTGTCTACTCGCACGTCACCTGCTACTTCCCTCCCCCTCATTTTACCCCTGCCCCCTGGAGGGTTCCAGCTATTTCGACTGCGTCAACACGCTTGACCGCCTGTCTAATTCCTTATGTTCCGCCTTTCTACAATGCCTAAGTAATTGCACCCCTGCTGGCTCTTACAAAACACAACCCTCTCTTCCCAAAAGTATATTCTCAGGCGCTGGTCATAAAACTATTTGCCTTGGACCCTCAACAACACACTTTTGTAAAAACCGTTTCATTTTAAAAAGTTCTTTAATTTTTTTTCGATGTCTTCTGTTTTTTATATCTTTATTCTCCTCGGGTGATTCGCTAGACTGATTAAAAGATAATACCTGATGGGTCTAAGTCATGTGATTATAGAGAATGACTCATTAGTTCCCAATTGAAATTGTTAAGCATTTGTATGGTATCTCTTTGTGATATGAGGTCGCGTGTTGTCTTGATGAAAACGCACTCTTCTATTGATTATTGTTAGCCTTTTATTCAAGTACTGCATGTAAAGGGGCCACCTGAGCATAGTAAATTTCTTTGGTGATAGTCTGATTTGGGTTAATAAGTTCAAAATGAATTAAGCCACTCATATCTCAACATACGCACGAGAGAATCTGCCGTGGGTGAGGTCTCTGTTTCAATTGGGTCATTAGTTTCCCTCCAGGACCAATCCATTATCTAGAACGTTTAATATTGTTGAACATTTTTAAAATCAAGTTCAAACGACTTTTACAAACATCCTATTCAAAAGATATCAGAAAGTGTAGGGAAATTATATTACTTATTAAATGAATACTTATTTAGATTCTTAGAAGTATTACTATATTTGGCACTGAATCACTAAGATTATACTTCTGAATAAAAAAAAATTAAATATTAATATGTTGGGTCACCACAAAATGCCGCCCCCAAAATTGTGCCGCCAGGGGCGGAACTCTCCCCGCCCCCCTCTTGGTATGCCACTGCCTTCTCCTAAGTACATACACTATTTTAAAGGGAATATTGTAGGATTTCATGCGTCCGGGTCCCTTGAGGGACTAGAGGAAGGTTCCAAATAAAGAATATGAGCGAATTTATAGCGATCGATGTCATAGAGGATGAGAAGCTCACCTGATGTGAGGAAGCTAACTCAGGGTGAATCCAACCTTCTATTTGAGGCTTTCGAACCGCTCTGAAGGTATATTTTTTTAATAGGCCCATTCTAAAGCATGTGCCTTGCCTTTTGAATGTTGAGAAGTTGTGGTATGTGAGTGAGATGGCCGAATTATTAGTTAAACAGGATTATTTTCAACCATCGATTATTAATCTAATCAACCCTGTTAATTTATGTTGTTAGTTGCAGGTCCAAAATTCAACGGAATTTTCTATCACTCGGCCAGTATGCAAACAGGTTTAGATCCCTCCTTCACCAAACACTTGCATCGAGACAGATCCGATCCTGGAAGAGTTCCCTGAAATAAAATTGTGGCGTGAAGGTAGGCACGAATGGCGATAGGGAAGACGCCAGGATCAAGTCAAAAACAGTTCGCTCTCCCATTGTATGAATAACCAGCGAGAGAATTTCAGCAAAATTGGTAACTCTAGAGGTTTCATCGAATTTTCTTCTCTTGTCCTTCCACTCACTGCAATTTCCTACTTAGCGTACTACTGTAAATTGCATGATAAAAGGGGTTGTAAAGTATAAGCAACCATAGCGTCGTTTCCACTCAACTTCGTCATCGCTACATTCATCTTTATCATCGACTTTAAACAAGAAAGGTAACGAGATATGGGTATCATCCACTTCTGCCCTCACTTCCACTTTGCAGTTCAGTTCAGCCCTCGGCATTTTTTGCCTAGTTTCTTGTATTTCTTTTATAGTCGAGATCGGAGCAGAATCCATTGGACTTCCTACTTTTGCTGTAGACAAAGCTTGCACTCCTTCGGATCGTATCATTTGCAGGAGAAACATCTGCCAAAGACTTATGGAGGACGTATCCTCCAAGTATCACTTGACACTGTCGTGTTTAGTGATGATCTTCGGGCTTCACTTTTCAATCTCTCCATTACCTCTTGGTCAATTCACGAAATCGCGAGCTTTTTGACTGCAACACATCACTCCCGCTTTATCTCTCTATGGATTTTTTTTTTTTTCCTTTTTAAAGTACTCACCCGTCTGTCCAGCTCCTTTCCTCACTTTAAACGTCTTCTGCGGAAGTTTCCTGTCATTACCTTATAACTTTTGGAGGTTCCCTCTGAATTGAGTAGGGCCGCCAAGCTTAGACCAAAATGGCCTCGTGCTAAAAGACGGAGGTGATCATGGCTTAGCGAGAACGACCCTAAAGCCCGATCCCACTCCTGGACAGGGCATTTCCAAAAGAACTGTTACTCAAATGGAAGACAAATAAGGAAAGAAAAGTGAGGGATCTCCTCCATCTGGGGTACTTCCGAGACAGGTAGGGCCTGTGTCATTCCGGTAAAGGACCAGGCCAAGGCAGGATGTTAGGAAGGTGTGAACGGCAAAATACCACCCTATCCACTCAAAAAGATAAAGAAAGCGTATCCTCCAAGCGTCTTGGCTTCTCATCCAGAAGGGGTCAGGCGTCTTCGAGTACCGCGGCCTTCAACGCTTTCAGGTTATCCGTTTGAATGAGAACAAAATTAGACGATGGACACCTGCTCCGTCGGCTTCATAGTTTAGATTCGTTTATTAGTGGAGAGCCGAAGGTTTCTCGTTTTTAGTACGGAAGGTTTCTGCAGGTGATCTTACCCAGAGCTCCTGAGCTACCAAGGGACTTCCGATCGAGCTTTCTTCTGCACGCGAGAGAAGGAGAGAGATAGAATGAGAAAGAGAAACGAACCTTCCTTGCGTTTCGCAGATAAGATTCTTGCTATTTCCCTTCCGTTTCCGACTAAAGCAATTTTTCTTGAAAAGCACATTCCCCTCCAAGCAGATAAAAGGTCAGACCTCCCCAATTTTCAGTGAAATACAACTAGCTTTTTGGGGGGGCATAAAGTTTAGTTCAGCCAAATCAGTTAAATCAATTCCTTATAAGGACGCCATTCCCAATCTGAGATGATTTCATCTTTACTGGTATCCATGGCAACGGCCTCAACGCTCGACTGCAATGGAAGTTAATTTCTCCATTACTTGGCAGTTCAACACGCATTTCTTATAATTTCATAGGACTCAAAGACCATTTGATTCACTCAACGTATTCACTAACTTTAACATTCAATTGTGAATGTGCTCCAATTACATAGGAGGTATTAATGAATATTTGAGAAATTATTATTAATGGAATATAGCAAGTGAACAACAAAAGTAAATTAAATAGAATAAAATGTAACTATTTCATGGCAGACCCGCTTTCATCATTGAATCGCGACCATTTAAGTTATATTTATATCTGTATACTTAAAATGGTCGTCGTTAGGTGAATATAAAATATACATAAGCACAGAGAGATATGTGTATAAGTATATATACATATTTCACTCTAACTAAGATCTCAAGAAGAACGGCCATGTGCCACCCTAGTATGTATTAATTTGATTTTCCATTTTAAAGTCCTCCTATTGCATGAGCAGTAAAAGAAGAGTGGGAAAAGATGTTCCTTTTGTAATAAAAATTGTGGTAAAAGATACTCGTTTTTGAATAAAAATTGTGGGAAAATTTACTCCTTTTGTTAAAAAATTGTGGGGAAATCTACTCCTTTTGTAATAAAAATGGTGGGAAAATCTACTCATTTTGTAATAAAAATGGTGGGAAAATCTACTCCTTTTGTAATAAAAATGGTGGGGAAATCTACTCCCTTTTGTAATAAAAATGGTGGGAAAATCTACTCCTTTTGTAATAAAAATAGTGGGAAAATCTACTCCTTTTGTAATAAAAATGGTGGGAAAATCTACTCCTTTTGTAATAAAAATGGTGGGAAAATCTACTCCTTTTGTAATAAAAATGGTGGGAAAATCTACTCCTTTTGTAATAAAAATGGTGGGAAAATTTACTCCTTTTGTAATAAAAATGGTGGGAAAATCTACTCCTTTTGTAATAAAAATGGTGGGAAAATCTACTCCTTTTGTAATAAAAATGGTGGGAAAATCTACTCCTTTTGTAATAAAAATGGTGGGAAAATCTACTCCTTTTGTAATAAAAATGGTGGGAAAATCTACTCCTTTTGTAATAAAAATGGTGGGAAAATCTACTCCTTTTGTAATAAAAATGGTGGGAAAATCTACTCCTTTTGTAATAAAAATGGTGGGAAAATCTACTCCTTTTGTAATAAAAATGGTGGGAAAATCTACTCCTTTTGTAATAAAAATGGTGGGAAAATCTACTCCTTTTGTAATAAAAATGGTAGGAAAATCTACTCCTTTTGTAATAAAAATGGTGGGAAAATCTACTCCTTTTGTAATAAAAATGGTGGGAAAATCTACTCCTTTTGTAATAAAAATGGTGGGAAAATCTACTCCTTTTGTAATAAAAATGGTGGGAAAATCTACTCCTTTTGTAATAAAAATGGTGGGAAAATCTACTCCTTTTGTAATAAAAATGGTGGTAAAATCTACTCCTTTTGTAATAAAAATGGTGGGAAAATCTACTCCTTTTCTAATAAAAAATGGTGGGAAAATCTACTCCTTTTGTAATAAAAATGGTGGGAAAATCTACTCCTTTTGTAATAAAAATGGTGGGAAAATCTACTCCTTTTGTAATAAAAATGGTGGGAAAATCTACTCCTTTTGTAATAAAAATGGTGGGAAAATCTACTCCTTTTGTAATAAAAATGGTGGGAAAATCTACTCCTTTTGTAATAAAAATGGTGGGAAAATCTACTCCTTTTGTAATAAAAATGGTGGGAAAATCTACTCCTTTTGTAATAAAAATGGTGGGAAAATCTACTCCTTTTGTAATAAAAATGGTGGGAAAATCTACTCCTTTTGTAATAAAAATGGGGGGGAAATCTACTCCTTTTGTAATAAAAATGATGGGAAAATCTACTCCTTTTGTAATAAAAATGGTGGGAAAATCTACTCCTTTTGTAATAAAAATGGTGGGAAAATCTACTCTTTTTGTAATAAAAATTGTAAAATGATTTTTGCTCCGCCTACTTCGGGATTCGTCATATTCATACTTAGGAGAATGTTGTAAAGGCACCTTAGTTCAGAATTTTCCAGAGGCTGACCACCGATTAGAGGCTATAATAATAATAATAATAATAAGTCTTTTGTAATGCGCTCTTCAATGCCTGAGGCCTTCCCAGAGCGCACGTTGTGCTGAGATGAGAATGGAAATTCAATGGAAATTCAAGAGGGGGAGAAGGCAATACTGAAAAGATGCGTTTTCAGGAGACGCTTAAATGTGGTAAGAGAGGGAGAAGACCTGATTTCAGCAGGAAGAGCATTCCACAACTTAGGGGCGCAGATTGAGAAGGAGCAGTCCCCCATTGAGCAGAGCGATGAACAAGAAATATTCAAAAGAGGTGCATGTGATGGCTGAAGGGCCCGAGGGACATAGCGTGGCAAGAGGGCAGAAGAGAGGTTAGACGGGGCCTTGTTGTTTAGGGCCTTAAATGTGAAGAGAAGTATCTTGAAGTGAGTACGGGATCTGACAGGGAGCCAGTGCAGTTCATGCAGCAAGGGTTTCGAGGGAGAGAAGCGAGGGCGACGGAGGAGAAGCCGGGCAGCATAGTTCTGTACAAGTTGAAGGGGGCGGAGAGAGGAGGATGGCAGATTCACAAGCAGAGAGTTACAGTAGTCAAGGGGTGAGGTTATGAAGGCATGAACAGCAGTCTCAAGACTTTGGCGATCAAAGTGAGAGCGAATGCGAGAGGAGTTACGAAGGAAACATAGAGAGGATTTGGTGACATTGCGGATATGAGGCTTAAAGAAGAGATGCTCATCAAAAACAACACCCAGATTCCTAACGCAGTCAGAGAAAATGATAGTATTACCGCCCAGAGTAAGCGAGGGAAAGAGAGATTTACATTTTTTTGACAAGAGCAGGGGTGCCGACCAGGAGGACTTCAGTTTTGGAGTGATTAAGCCTGAGGAAGTTGGTAGAGAGCCAGTCAGAAATGGAGGAGTAGGAAGCCAGGAGGTCAGTGACAGAGTAGGCAAGAGACGTGGAGGATGAGGAAACTAAAATTTTAGTGTCATCAGCATAGAGGTGGAAGGATAGACCGAGAATACGGAGAAGGGAACTAAGAGGGAGAAGGTAGATACGAAATAGTAGAGGAACAAGGACAGAGACTTGTGGCACTCCAAAGCGAATGGGGGTAGAGTCGGATGAAACGTCATCAATCACAACGGATTGGGTACGAGACGAGAGGTAAGAGCGGAACCAGTCAAGCACGGTGCCTGATATGCCGAGGAAAGAGTGGAGACGATCAAGTAGGGTGGTATGGTCAATAGTATCGAAGGCAGAGGAGAGGTCGAGTAGAACGAGGATGGAGGCACAACCCCTGTCCGCGGCTCTTCGTAAGCAATTGGACACATTGAGAAGGGCGGTTTTTGTGGAGTGACCCGACTTGAAACCAGATTGATAGGTTTCATCAATGTTACAGGCCACCATGTGACTGTTGATGCGTGAAGCAACCACTCTCTCCAGAACCTTAGATTGAAAAGGAAGTTGCGAAATCGGGCGATAATTGGAAGGGTCAGTGGGGTTCAGTTGAGGCTTTTTAAGAATCGGACGGATGTAGGCACGTTTGAAGGAAGAGGGAACAAGGCCAGTTGCAAGTGAAGTGTTGAACAGGTGAAGAAGCGTTGGGAGGATAGCAGGCCGAATTTTACATAGCAGTTTAGGCGAAAAAATGTCCTTTAAGGAGCCCGATTTCTTAGAACGCGAGAGCAGGGCTGTAAGCTCCAACGCGGTCACAGCGGGGAAAACGATAAGCGGCTGAGGCGGAAAGTCAGGGAGAATGGCAGGAGCCAGGACAGAAGGCTGAGGGAGAGATGCACGGAGGTTAGTGACCTTATCTGCGAAGAAATTCGAGAGAGTAGCAGGGCTAATGGGTGGGGAGACCTGGGCTGGGGAAGTAAGACGGGAGAGCAGGTGGAAGACGGTACGGAGATCATTCCTATTATCAGTAAGCAGATTACGTGAGTAGGCTTCACGAGCAGATTTTAATTTCGCCACGTAGGAAGCTGTCGCAAGTCGGAACGCCAGCGAGAGAGGGGTCGTGTCTTGACCACGGGTGCGAGCCTTTCTAAGGACTTTTTCATGGGCACGCATGGACTGCCTAGCACGGAGGAGTTCCATAGAGTACCAAGGGGCACGGTGACAACGGGAGTTCGAATGGGTGACAAGGGGAGAGTGGGCATCAAGACAAGTGAGAAGGGGTTGCTCCGAAGAAGAGAGAATCTTGTCAGGAAAGGCAGAAGCATCAATAGGAGGAAGTTTGGAGGCCACATCATTAGATAGGGAGGGAATATCAATGGAGGCTAGTCGACGGAAAGGCTTAGGATTATGAGACAGCTGGGGAGTTATATGGAATGGGATAGAGAAGTTGAAGTTGATAAGGAAGTGACATCGGACCTTTCGAAAGCTGTAAAATTTATCGTAGTAGTTCAGCTAAAGTGATAATACGACAAAACTTGAGAAACGCTCCTATTTCGTTCTTAACCATTGGTCGGAAACCTCTTTAGTTAAATCAAGGTTCCTAATGCTCGACTGCCCATGGTGACCACAATTAAGTGACGCTCCAAAGAGGCACTCTCACATGAAGCTCCCGTTCGTATCTTCAATAAATTAACCCACAAGGTCAACAGACCGAAGTCGAGTGCTTTTATTTATTAGAGGAATTTGGAAAAAAATAATTAACAAACATATCATCTGACGTTACGACCTTCAACACTTTTAAAAACTCATTTAAATGTAAAATGGTTACCATTCGACAGACTGACGGACCAACATAGCAACTTATAGAGTCGTATACACGTGACTAAAAGTTAACCAAGGAATTACGGGCCTATTCCCGTTGGCGACCAGTAGTACCGTCCGTTTAACACAATGAAAAGCATAGCTATCAATTCCTATATACTCGTAATTACAGTTTCTACAGTACCTAAATTGAAGTGAAAATTCATTGCATTAATAGTTAATTAATTATCCTTAATATTTTCCATTAAGCTGCATAATTATATTATTATTTTTTAATATATTCTTATGCATATTCACTTAATACCCCGATACATTTGGTCACGTTTTACATAGGCAGGTTTCCTTAATCGGTGCAGGCTGGCTAATATCGCTAATGTGTGAAGTTATTCGTGGAGTTACCGCGACGGTGCTATACGCGTAATCGAGTCGACGTGAAAAGAAGGCCCAAACTCAAAGTGGCTTAACCTACACCAAGAGAGTGCATGCTAAATCTATAAGCTCCATACCCAAGTGCGTCAATTAGGGAAGATCGCACCCTGCTTCCTCTAAATATCTCGATTAGTATATGCTTGAAAAAGAGGTCATGGGCGTCAAGGTTATGTAACGAAGTTTGCATCGAGAGGCTAAGGAGATAGTCTTATCGTGGTCGACACGACCGGGTACCTCCTAGGAAACCTTCAGAGAGTTTTACCTTTCCAGGGCGCCCCTCCCCCTCTTCTGGACTTGCTAGTGTGTATAATGCCTTAAGTTCTGTTCTCGCCAATACCGGTGCCTCTCCTACCCCGTGAGACCCCCTCGCAAAAAAGAGGAACTGCCACGCTCCGCCTCCACAGAGTTACTTGACTCGGAGAAGGAAAAGCTAAAGAAGATGGCAGTAGAGCAAACTTGGGTAGTTGGAAGGCTATCTCTCGGTAGTAGGGTAGCAATAGGAGAGTCCCGCTCTCTCTTTTCCATGCCCAAAGCTGAATGAGACGCAACGGCTAGATAACCCCATCCACAAAGTTGAACGAGACGCAACGAATAGATAGCCCTATCTCCAAAGCGAAGGAGCACCGAATGTGCCCAGCCAGCCGAAGGATTCAAGACTGGAACATAGGAAAGCTCGCTTGCCCAGCGGAACCTTCTCCAGTAAGAACATTCCGCAGCCAATACCACACTGGAGTCTGTCTTCGAGCGACATATTACAATTGCACTGGTTATCTCTTTACCACAGATGGCCCCTACATTATATTTAAGTAATAGATCTGTAACGTAAGTTTCTTAGGTGGAACAGAATTACCGTAAACTCTGGGTCAACTTGGAGTAATTACCTCTTTTCATATAGTTCCCTTTTAACTGTCTCTCTTAAAAAAAAACAAAAAGAAACAAACAAGCGGAGTACGTTACCCGTGTCAACCATTTCAGGGCACAATGGTTTGAAGACGCCCCACTACAGACTAGAGGTACTGGCTGGTAAGAAACTTACATCTCTTGCGATATCTCCGTTCTTCATTGGGAGCGAAAAACTGGGTGTCATTTCGTAAGCCGGTTTTAGAGACTCTTTCTCCTTCTTAGGAAGCTGAAAGGTAGACACATTCTCGGAGGGTTTTAAGGTCATTCCCATGGGCCGGGTCCTATCGAAATTGGTCGAAAAGGTAGAAATTGTTGCCCACCAAGTAGAAGACTTCACGCATTCATGCAAATGAACCGCTTCATTTACCTGTTTCAAGGTGTCCCTGTACTATATTGAAGCACAGGCAGACTTTGGATTGGTAGTCGATTACCATCATGGAAGCGATCACTTTACCATTCAAATCTGTTTCTACGAGCTGCCACTCCTCGATATGCTACTTCGATAGTGCTTGAATCAAGCACGGTAGTCAGCATTCGAAGAAATGACTGACATTTCCGTCTCAGTCAAGGAGTTAATGTATGTAGATGAGGCTGTTGAGTTCTTCTTCGTCACTCTCATCGCCATAAGTCTAACTTCTAATCCTCGAATTCCTGGTCATTTTGCACACCACCCGCTTCTGTAGTGATCGGCCGAGTGTTAAACAGTCCCAAAAGAGGAGCGATTTATAAATAATCGCTGTCCGTGTAATCATTCGCTGCAAGTGAATCAAATTTATTCGATGCTTGGATTAGAGAAAGAAATAACTTTGAATCTTACGCCCAAGACCTGTCGGAAATTGTTCCGAATTGATCTATAATATTTCGATTCTCCCTATTCCTATTACGTATACTTTTATTTCATTATTAATTCTATTTATTATACATGTGCAGGAATTATAAATTTTTATTCATTAATTTCAGCAGAGATTCTTTTGATAACATCATAGTCATTGAGTCTTCATCATGACTTTGCTATTGTCAGGCAATTTTATTTTTGCATTTTCCCTCGCAACATCCTGATGATTTAAATACTTATTTAAGAGTGGGATTTATTTATATGGGCAGCTACCCTCTAAAAAGCCCGTCATTTAAATCGATTTGTTTAATAATTGACCTTATTAATATTTTTAAAATGTTTAAAATCGAATTGATATATATTTATTAAATGTTAAAATTACAAAGCGGGAAGAAGAGAGGTGAGCGTCTATTGAAGAAGAATTAAAAGGATAACAAGGAAAAAAATAAGAAAAAGATGTCACTGATAAGTAAAAAAAAAAAGGAAACGAGTAAGGATGCGCCTGCGGGAAGAAGACGATCTTTCCTCTTCTTTCTAGTGTTGTGAATGTGTTTTAGAGGGGGGAAATTGAATTACCCGAATGTGTTTCTCTATGAATCATAGATGCGCACGTGTGGGTATGAGGTGCAAGACAGTACAAAAAAGAAATCACTATAAAAGCATGACCGTACTATTTGTACACATGTAGATTAGTACATATTCTAGAGGTTTTCTCTACTCTTTCCCAGGCTGGCCTTGAGTGGATCCTAGAGTTTTGGGCTAAACTTCATTATGTAATTAGTTTTCTTCTTCTTAGCAGGAGTATAGGAAAATAATTTGAATCACCGAATAGAGACATGTTTAATTAATACGAATGTGAAGAGAGGGCCATAAAGCGAACAAAGAATGAAGGTATAAAAAGGTCGCGATAAAAATCAACTGATGGGAACAACTCAGGCAAAGGACCTTACTCACGATTCCTGCAGCCCAGAATAGAGTATCATTAACCCCAAGTAACAAATTTATAAAAAGTATAAAACATACAGTAAACCCTCACTATAACGATCGATTCGTGGGGGAGGGGGATCGGTCATATAACCCTAGAGGTCGTTATATCTAATAATTGTAATTTAGGGGTACTTTATCAAGCACTGGTCCTAGTGCAGGGGAGTCAATCGATACGTTTTCAAACATATGCTTTGCAAGGTTAACAATGGACATATAGTCATGACCAAGGGTTTTGAGACTAATTTATATATATTTTTATTGGATGAATTCATTTAAAAAAATTATTTTATAGGAATAATTATTAAAATATTCAAATTATTGTAGATTCATTGAAAAATCAGCATTATTGCAGATTTCTTAAAAAGTCAGCAGGAAAGGAATTCAGTTTTTCTTATTGTTTTAAAAATGCTGACTTTTTAATAGACCTGCAATAACTTAAATATTAAAATAATTATCTCTATCACTTAAATTAAAAAAAAACGAACGAATCAATTAAAAATTTATATTAGTCTCAAAACCTTTGTCCTTCACTGTACATAATACTAAACACTGATACGACGGGAAATAACAGACACAAACTGCCCCCGTGTCAACCAACTCCATTTGATTTTACTACCAAACTGATCGCTAAACACTGCTCGTGTTTAGCGAGGTCCAAAACGTGCTAAAAAGCGCCAAACTTATGTTAAAACGCGCTAAAATAGGGAAGTTAAAGCTATAGGTTAAAACCTAGAATCAATTTTAAACAAATGAATGTAAAGTAATTTACCTTTAATTTACTCCGAATCCAAGATTTCTAAATCACTGATCTCTTCCAAATCGTCATAGTCTTCGTCAACCTTTTCTTCTGAGGTCGAGGCGTCATATGCATTCATCGTTCCAATTTTCCTCAAGATGTCATTTGGCAATTTATAATTGAAGCAGCATTTATCATTACGATTTAGACCATATTTTACGGATAAAATTTCTCTCAATGTTTTTAAATTCATGCGGTTGTTCAATTTTGAATGAACAATGTTCATGACACTAAAGAGTCTTTGCACATCGGCATTGGAATGCGGCAAATAAGTAGTCTTAATGCTAAATCTGAGGGTTCTTTGAACGGATTTTCCCCCACAGAATTCCTATACAAAGAAACTTCTATCCAGAATGAAATGGCGTTCGAAACTTCAATCCAGGATACATTCCGTAGCTGGTTCCATTGAAAATCTATTTTAGTTATGGTCTCATCATTTTCATAAAAATATTTTGCAAGGTCTACTATTGAAGTTTGATGGGGTTAAGACACTCAGTCGTACTAAAACTTTTCATGGATTCTAGAACTTTTACATTATCTCGTAGTCGCTGCTTAATCTGCTGCACAAGCTCAATGACGAATTTAATGCATTTTCCACTTATTTCGTTTTCTGCTTGTTGAGGAAAGTTGCATTGCGAGATTTCATTTTCAAACTGATAACAGAGATAGGGTTTCGGGTCTATAAAATCCCGAAGACACTCATCTTGCTGAAATTTTGTCCTGGTATTAAAATCATTGAAGTAATAGAATTTATCAGAAATTGGAGATCACTCAATAATTTTGTCGGATCTTTTATTTGCGCCTCAAAAATTTTATTAACCTTTTGAATTGATAAAGTATTTGTTTCAGAAACACCAGAAAAACAAAGTTTTTATTGTCGTTGAACAAAGAATATAGAGTTTCAGCTATAAAACATCTTTTTTCATTCCTGGCTATACTGAAATGGCAACGCAATTTAACCCACTGTTCCAAAATTCTTGAAACAGTAACTTCTATTGAGAGCCATCTGGTCGGACTATGCGAGACAAGATTTAACTGTAAATTACCGTCGTTTATTGAGGCGAATAGCACCTTATATTTTGTTTGAGGGACAGAGGAAGTCTAAATGCCTAGGTAAGCATTCGGGTGCAGCATGAGACACTGCAAGTTGAAGAGAATGACAAATGCATTTGATCAGAGTCAAATGAGGAACTTCTCTTTTTAAGAGTGCATAGACGCCATTGTTAATTTCCTTCATAACGGAGGCGTTGTCTGTATCAAGTCCAACTAAGTTCTTTAAATGAATGGAATGTTCTTTTAAGCTTTCCTTAATTGCACTGCAAATTACTTCAGCATTGCATTCCTGCAATAATTCAAATCTAAGAAGGATATAATAATTTGTTTTCCAGTTTGAGAGTAATAAATACCTGATAATAATACTTAAAAGTTTCGTGACAGATATATCATTAGACTCGTCTATAATTAGGCTATATTTTCCATTTCTCAGATCTTCTTTTAATTCACTTCTAAAATAAAGAACATTTCTCAGAATTTCTGTACATTTCGTTCGCTTTAGCATAATGATTTTTGATTTTTCATTAAAAGATTCTTTGCCTAATTCAGTTAAATAATCTACATTTTTTATCGAACAGTGCTGAGCAATACACATGTATATGAGCCCCTCTATTTCTTTATTATTGTTCACTTCAGCATTACTAATGAATGGTAATTTAGTTTGTCTTTGAGAACTGAAGGGGGATTCTGCACTGTTATGCTTAGTGGTGCTGCGATGTCTTTCTGTATCACTTAGTTTGGCTGTGATTGAACATTTGCAATATACACAAAAACACTTTGGTCTCCTTCAACTTTTTTAAGCCAACTTTTATAGTCTGGGTTTTGAAGCCATTCTATTCGGAAACGTTGGGAATATTTTTTACTCATTTTAAGGGGTATTGAATTAAAAACACAGCACTTGTTTTTGCCACTCGAAAAAAAGAATACTCACTCAACACAATTTGCGGCAAAACTAATCAGCGCTGGGAGTAGTGTTTTGCATGCTCATTGATGGCATTTTCAGCCAGTTCAAAAACGTTTTGAAACGTACCAAAAATATCAGGCGTCGTAATATAGTGTAAGCCAGGGCCCTGTATAAGCGTACAACAGCTAGGAGGTAAATAGTGCCAATTTTGTACGAACGTACAAACTTTGACAGCTCTGAAACAGATTTGGCTTCGATGGAAAATGGATTATCCAATGAATCTAATCTAAAGCTGCAAAAAAGCGCCCAAACGTGCAAAAAAAATGTGAAATCACTAAAACAGCGCGGCCGCGTCAAATAAATAGAATTCGCGCCAAATCTAGCGCGTTTCGCGCTAAATTCGCCACATTGAACACGAGTGGTCGCTAGGGTCGAAGTAAAGCACATTTAGAGATCGGTTAGATCGCTAAATGTGCCGTGTTGTTGATAGGCTGAGTGAGGGTTGTCGTTAAATTCAAAGATCGTTCTACTATGAATTGCTAAATTGAGGGATTACTGTTGTCCAAATTCACCTTACGTTTTACTATTGTTGTTGTTTTCTACTTATCACGCTTTTTATCTATCTCTCCGCCGCGTATTCTTTCTTGATTAAGTAAAACTACCTTGATGGTTACACCTTTTCTCTTTTTTCAATTAAATAAGGCACCCCACTGTAAATTTCGGTGTTCCAACAAGAATCGAAAAAGCGTTTTTAGTCTCCCATAGAAACATGTGTTTTCTATATTTGCAATATAGTAAACTCGCACAGAATATTGATATTGTTACGCGCACATTAAAATAGTGATTTTTCAAATTGTTAATCTCTTGACTCAAGGTATCTCCCACTTTTATAAATAGGATATCTATAATATTATTTGATAAATTATTATCTTTAAAAAATCGCTTGTAATTCATTTTGGATCTTAAAAACGCATCTGCATCCCTGTCATAATGTATGAAGCTTATATTTATGTGAAATTTATTTACAAATATTCGTATATACTTTTGAGGGCTTAACATTTACTTTGGGTATTTCTGCGAATTTGATTACGGACCCAAGAGTTCTTGATCAAATGAATACTTTTTAGAAACAGGATTATAATTTCAATTTGCTACCAAATATATTGCCACACAGAATAAAAGCAATATAATGGGTATAGATTTTGATCCTATTTTGTTCTGTTGCACTCTACATTTGATTTTTTTGTTCAATTAAAAATTGATTTTAAGCCATCGTCTCCCACCTGTTTCTTCCTCGATCACCCGGCTACTTGGTAGACAACCTGTGTCAAATTATTTCGGTTAGTCAGTTTATGTACTTTTGTTCTGAATGCAGTAAATAAAGTCCTTTTCCATATTTTTCTTGTTCTGATGTTGGGTAATTATAGTAATGGAATTAATTAGTAATCTTATTTCCCTGTTATTGTTTATATAAAGTTTATTTCAAAGAAATTTCGTATTATTTCGTTCGGAACAATTCTGTTTACGTTGTGTCAAAATTCTAAGTTCACCTCCGAGTCGCATAATTTCACCAGTTCAGGTAGAGCTCTCTACGTAGGTTGTTGGTACTCTTTACAATCTTTGTTTCTTCATAACACGTGACTTAATTAAAGACAAGTGTCAACCTTCAGTCCCTAGTTAAATACATCAGTGCATATTATGTGACTCGAACGCTGTGGTTTCAGTTATTTTCATTTTGGATGAATAATTTTTTAACTTTTGTCATCGGTCAAGATTCATTTGTGGTCGTGGGTCATTAGTTTTTAATTCTTTTATGTACACAAATGCAGGACGATTGAAATAAATCTAAACAATTTAGGTAAATATATTTATTTATTGTTACATTCTTAAACTTTATTTTGGAGGTATCATCCTGTCTCTTTTCGAGGCAAGATTATTTTTGGTGGTAGATTATTATCTACTGAGGAGGTCGAACCAGTAGCTACTGATTTTTACGAGTCGATAGGTGTAGGAACCGCCTATTTTTTTCCCCCCCGTCTTATTTTACAAACGCCTTGAAGCCTTTCAAGGAGTTGTATTACCTTTCTCCAACGGAAGAGGCCCGGAGGTGTGCGCTTTATAAACAAACTTGCATCAAACACGAAATAGGGTTTGGGTGAACTAGTGAATTTGTGGTTCCAAAGTGAGTTAGCCCTACTCAGGAATATGCTTATTATATTGCATTTATTGAGCTAAATGTGGAAATAATTTGGCATAGATTAGTATTAGGAGGTTGTAGATATAGTTTGATGGGGAAGTTGTTTTATTATAGTTTAATTCCTTTTGGGAAATGATTCGATTTAATTTTTCCGATTTGTCGCAAATAATTATGTGTATTTGAAAATAACAAAAGGTGACATCATCAGAAATCTTTTTTTAGTTCATAGAGGAGTGAGTTAGCTTGAGCCCGGGAGCGCACAACTCTCCCGGCCCTACTCTTGTATTCTGCCGCAAAGGCAGGTTGGGCCCAATGCAGAGGATATCATGGTGCTGGACCCACTTGAACACAAATTTGTACTTTTGTCTACATCTACAACGTAAACATTTTTCTTGGGCTCGACGTGCCCTCCTGGCCCCAGCATTTGAAGTTGACTAGCTTTTTAATGCTTTCAGTTTTTTATTTCTTTGTCTGACTGTCCTAACCCCATTCTGCTTGGAACCGTTTACGGGTGAAAGAGGGTGCTAACCCCCTTCAGAACGGGTTCTTGTTAGCGAATATGGATTTGCGATGGTCTCAACAAGACTCGGGGAGGAAAATGATACCTCACGTAGCTGCGTACCATACCTTCCCCAACACCTGTGGGATGATCTGCGACTCTATAACTTCCTCACATTTTCACTTCCCCCAACTTCACCACTTTCTTTACAAACTTCCTGCAGGAGATGCCCTCGTTGGTTGTCGCTCTTACCACAAATATTAACCTATCAGCGAAGATCACATGAGTACACACACACACACACATGGATTATCTCTTTCTTTCCCGGCCCCAATTACCACAAAGGGATGTCTTAATTGCGAATGCTGGAGAGTTGCGCGCCCTCGCGGACCTCAAGAAGAAGTAAGACTCATGTCTACTCGTGAGGGACGGGTGAGGTTATGTTGTATTTTTACCTCATTCTCCCTTTAAGGGGGTGTCATGCATTGGTGTAGCTAACATCTGGAGGATTGTGCGCGTTCGTGGACCCTTCGCCCATTTAATTCCAGATGCGGGGCAGGTCATGGAGAGCTGCGTACCCTTAAATGCAGCCTCTTTATCCGAAATTTAATCAAAAGAGATTCCCAATGACCTCAAATGCCCCCCCCCTTTCATTAGTGATATTGATCGCATCTCGAACAATAGATTTTAAGGAGATTTTTTGAACAGTTTGATTTTTTTAGGAACGTTTAACGCCCTCTTTCCCCCTTTGCTGGGTCTAAGTAGGCGCGAAAAAGATAGTTGGATACTTGAAAGAGGTGCAAAAGATGACCCAAGACAGAGCTCACCAGTTTCTCGGGAGGGCACTGAGGTCGGGAGGGCGCGCAGCTCCTCTGGGTTTCAGTTGTACTAGGTATTGCCCCTATTACGCACTCCCCCTCCCCCTTAGTTCAAGTGTGACTTTGTGTGTGATTGTAATCTTATTTTTTTAAAATTAACATTATGAAAATTTTTTAAATTAAAAGCTGTTATTCAATGTTTTGGAATTTTAAAAAACAAAAAGAATCACAAAAGGTGAAGTTTAGAAAATGTATTAAGATTAAAGCATGGTTGGGTTTTTTGTTTGTATTTTTTGTATATAAAAGTAATTTAGATGGGGGGAAAATAGCCATGAGGAATTTTTTTTTCTGTATATCAAAAGAATTGCGATAAAAATTTGCTGATAGACCTTTCAGTCTATGGCCTACGGCATCTCCAACTTTAGCAACACCCTTTTGGTCTAATTTTTTTTAAAGTTTCTATTACACATCATCATCATCACTAACTATAATTTAAGAAGAGGATTTTTTTGAGTATTTAAATAATAATTTCATCTTAGTTTGGTAATGACTTCTGTAAGTATATTTAAAATTTTTATCAAGGTAATTTCTATGAATTTCTTCAGAGTTTGTAAATAAAAAATGGTTAAGTTAAAAAAATATATATATGATTATCCAATGTTTTAGTGTGTTTTAAAAGAAAATGAATTACAATTGGTGAAGTTCAGAAAATTAATAAAAAATTAACGATGGCTGCTTTTTTTTAGATTTTAAATTTTAATCTTTAGCGAAGCGCAAGCTGGCGAAGCCATTGCCTGGTCTCCTAATAATTTACTCTTGGTCTATTTATTTTTAAAATTTGATGATTATTTTCTAGGCCAGAAAAAAGTTTTATCAGAAGTCTTTTTTAAATCCGGAAAAAACAATCCTCAGGATTCTTCTTTTTTTATCTAAATTTGCTCTAATAATTTCATTTTGTTTTACTCGTTTTTAAGGGCCAGTACCTATTTGCTCCTGATAAATATTAAAATTGAAAATCTATTTTAGAAATAACTTCGATAAAACTTTCGAATATACGAAAAAAATCAAATTAAAAAGCAGCCAGGCCTAAATTTTAATAAATTTTCTGAACTTCACCATTTTTAATTCTTTTATTTTTTAAAAAATCCAAAGTATTCCATAATCATATTTATTTCTGAACTTCACCATTTTGTCTTTTAAAACTCTAAAGGAACTCTTAGAAAGGACTTTGATAAAAACTTAAAATATACCAAAGTCATTATCGAACTAAGAGAAAAAAAGATCTCTTATTTTTCGAATGATAACAAAAATTCCCGTACTTAAAATATAGTGTTATCAAGCAATGGCTTCACTACTAAGATTAAAATTTAAAATCTACAAAAAAAGCAGCCATGGTTAAATTTTTATAAATTTTCTGAACTTCGGCAATTATAATAATTTTAAAAAGGAACTCTAAACAAATATATTTATAGAAGAAGATATATAAAAATAAATTTTCTGAACTCCACCATTTGTAATTCTTTGGGTTTTAAAAAATTCACAAAATTTTGATACTTATATTTATTTCTGAACTTCACCATTTTGTTTTTTGATATTATAAAAGAATTATTAGAAATAACTTTGATAAAAAAACATAAGACCCAAACTAAGATGAAATTATTATTCAAATACTAAAAAAAAAAAACCTTCTTAAATTATAAAGTTAGTGATGATGATGATGGATATGTACTGGAAAGTGGAAACCTTTAAAAAATTTAGACTAAAATCCCGTTGCTAGAGCCAGATATGCTGTAGGCCACAGACCGACGGTCTGACTGAGACACGCAAGCTCCTCCTGTAAGGATGAGTGGCGAAACCGCTCCTGTTGTTAAAAATATATTCCTATGTTAGGTGTCTATTTTCTGTAGACGACTGAAAATTTTATGATAAACTCCATACCGAAACTGGTCTCGTGATCAACCATTCCGCTCCTACGCAGTGGTTCTATTGACATGTAATCTTGTTATTGAGTAAAAGAGTTTCATTTGAATGATTCACATGCCTCTATAATACACCATATAGAAAAATTCACATACCCCCTGTTATTGAATGATAGCAAATATTTTAGTGACCTAGAAACAAAATATCTATTGTCAATTGGAGAATATTTGGCATTTTATGTTTTCCCAGAATTAGACAGTGGACAAGCATGTATAAACATTATAAGATTTGAAAAATATGATCGCAAAAAAGTTGTTGGATATTTATTTTTAAAAACAATAATTTACACGAAATGAAATGGGAGTTTTAAGGATTTGGGAAACTAAGAGGAAAAAAAATCCCCAAATTAGCTCCATTTATATAAAGAAGGATAAAATGACAAAGAAACATAGTTACAAATTATTTTGTTTTTTTTATAGTGTAAATATCGGGAATCAAGATACATGAGTTGACGTGATCACGCGTAGCTTTATATATATATATATATATATATATATATATATATATATATATATATATATATATATATATATATATATAATTAGGTAAAAGGCCATGTATGCAGGTTCTATTGAAGTCCACAGCTGTGGCAGCGTTATTAATTTTAACTTGTATATTCTTAATATTTCTTACAAGTTTTTTAACGGGGTCTTCGAGGCGAGAAAAACATCCTCAAATGACATTCTTTAGTCCTAGACGTCTTTCGGCTATGTTAGGTCATATTCAGGGAATGAACAGAAATGGAATTATTCAAAAATTAACATTATGAAAATTTTTGAAATTAAAAGCTGTTATTCAATGTTTTGGAATTTTAAAAACAAAAAGAATCACATCGTGAAGTTCAGAAAATGTATTAAAATTAAAGCATGGTTGGGTTTTTTGTTTGTATTTTCTTGTATATAAAAGTAATTTAGATGAGGAAAAATAGCCATCAGGAATGTTTTTTTCCCTGAAGATGACCTAACATTAGTCGAAAGACGTCTAAGAATAAAGAATGTCATTTGCGGGTGTTTCTTCTCGCCTCGAAGACCCCGTTAAAAAACTTGTAAGAAATATTAAGAATATACAAGTTAAAATTAATAACGCTGCCACAGCTGTGGACTTCAATAGAACCTGCATATATATATATATATATATATATATGAGCGGATTCTCTGAATGTCATATAAAAACTGAAACCCCGAATCAACAGAGGCTTCTCTCACTCTTCCAACTAGATAGCAAGCATTTGATGCAGAATTAAAGAGTATCTCAGCTGCTCGTCAACAATGGCTATCCACAAAAGTCAATTAACAATGCCATAAAGCAGAAGATGGACCCATACCAGAACTCCAGACAGAAAAATTAAAAAACAGGTACAATAAACATTTATTACCAAGCATTCATGAACACAGGATATAAGGAGGACG
The DNA here is from genome assembly GCA_963969495.1 of Ceratothoa steindachneri. Classification (NCBI taxonomy): domain Eukaryota; kingdom Metazoa; phylum Arthropoda; class Malacostraca; order Isopoda; family Cymothoidae; genus Ceratothoa; species Ceratothoa steindachneri. The sequence goes on from OZ018319.1 coordinate 144,455,929, forward strand.
AAAAAGTTCTCAAAGCTATTCTTCACCGCAATGTCACTCCCACCGATTCAATAAACAAAATTAAATTAGTAATTTATTGCTGACTAAAGAAAACTCGCGCTCTCGTCATAAAGAACAGCTGCCTTCCCGCGATAGACCACTTGCAGGAGTCTAAGCTTTTGTACGAATATACATTACACGAAACGTCAGTGACTGTGAGCATCGCACATCCCCGTACATTGGAATGACATCAAAAGCCCTCTCTCGGCGGCTAACAGCACACCTCCAAGACAGAGCCATCAAAAAGCCACCCTGGGAAGCATCGGACGACCCTCACCCGAGAAATGCTAAATACCAAAACATTCATCATTCTCCGGGAGAGTGATCGACGACGACTGCGCAAGCCTCAAGCCATCACAATATGGAAACGAAGACCCAAAATAAACATCCAGCGCCAGCCAGAAACCAGCTTGTTCACCTCTCGCAGTCATATATATATATATATATATATATATATATGAAATGAATAACTCAAAATAGCACGTGAGGTTCGCGCAGGAAAAATGAAAATGTGCTTCCAAGTACTTTCGAACTTTATTCAGTTCATTCTCAAGGATAACTACAAGATAAAATATTATAATAAGGGTATATATATATATATATATATATATATATATATATATATATATATATATATATATATATAAGCTAGTAAAAGATAAAGGACCGCATTAAGACAAGAATCACCAATGAGGAAGTAGGAGAGGGATGGGTAAATTCCCCATTCAGATTTAGCTATAACAAGTAGCAAGGTCAAACCGAGAGGCAAGAAAGAGTCAAAAACAGAGCTAAAAGGGGTTAAAACGATTAACAGATAAAGCGATAGTCTAAAGAGGGAGATTAGGAGAGACCCTTATTATATTATTTTCTCATGTAGTTATCTTTGAGAATGAACTGAATAAAGTTAGAAAGTACTTGGAAGCACCTCTTCATTTTTTCCTGCGGGACATTGCATTTATATATATATATATATATATATATATATATATATATATATATATATATATATATATATATATATATATATATATATATATATATATAAGACTGCGGGATTTTGACCTCGATGGTTTTCTTTTATTTATTAATTCATTAGTTCCGTCAATTAAATTTACTTTAGAAAAAAAAATAATAATAGCCTTCCTTTCCTAGATGTTCTAATGATTAGACAAACAGACAGGTTTAAGTTTTCTATTTTCAGGAAACCGACAAATAATTTATCATATGCCCATTTTTATTCAGGTCCTTCTAAAAAATATTAAAACATCAGTAATTTCTTCCATGTATCTTAGGGCACTCAGAATATGTAGTCCTGAATATATAGACCAAGAATTTACAAAAATTGAAGAAATTGCCTTCAATCTGTGTTACCTGAAATATTTTTTGGAAAACTGCAGGTATAAAGCTAACAAACATTCTATAACCGCAAGTTGAGGAAAACAGAGCCTTTACACAACCATGATAATTTCTTGTATGCAGTACCAATGTTAAAACAACTTGATATAAATATAATTTTTAAATACAATTATACATTAAAAAATATGTTAATAAAACAAAGCCCAAGGAACAATAATAATGTAATATATAGTATACCTTGTTTGGACTGTAATTTATTCTATGTAGGTCAAATTTCGACAAATATCTCTGTAAGAATTAAGCAACATCAAAATGCAGTATTTAAAGGATATACAAATAATGCTTTGCCCGTCTACAGGCTTAAAATGGGTCACCAGATCCTAATCTCCAGCACAAAGGAGAGAAATGTAAATATTAGCTCCGGTTTGTTTTCTTTGGATCCAGTCCTATCTTTCTTCCTTAAATCAAACTTATCAGAGGTCATAAAAAAAATCTGACCTTATAAGGAAAACATTGCTTTGTATATATACACTGTATCTCTATTTAATAAACCATTGTGAGTTTGAAAATGTTATTAAGATAATGAAAGTACTAACTCCAATCAATCTTTCTTTTTCCCTATGTGGTACAACCAAATATTTATACTTATTCACGTGTTACCTCTCGTGATTTTTACCCATATATATATATATATATATATATATATATATATATATATTCCCATCTAGCCACAATATTTGTTCCCAATTCGCCCCCCCGCCCTCCTATAAGGGTACCTGCAAGAATTTTATCTCTTCTCCTAAATTCACCGTAAGTATAAACTCTTTTAAAATATTTCTGGCGAAGCCTCTGTTACTTGTTTTATTAATACAGATTCCCATTCATTTACTTCAAGTAGGTATCTATTTTACCTTTGGACGTTTTTTAGCAATACCCCAGAGACCGAATTTGAGTTCTCTTTTAAGTCAATAAGTCAACAGAGTCAAGTTTGTGGGACCGAAGAAAAATAATTGGGAAATTCCCAATCGAATCTCAATTTTCAGCATCAAAAAATCATGGTTCGATTACTCGATAGGAAAAGGTTTCTTGTCAAGGATCGGTAGAGATTTCCGCTGTTGATGTCAGAATTCAACAAAAGAGAAAAGACTCGAGAGACTTTCTTCCTATCGCTCCCAAATGACCAGAGGAGGGAGATCTAGAACGTGAAACTACCTCCAAATATGTAATAATTTTGTGAATAACGCAAGACAAGCGTAAAATTTGCGCGTGGGCTGTAACTAGGCCTAGTTTCACGATATTGCAATTAGTGAATGTTCCGTGTTGTTGTTGAGAAGTTTGAAAGTTATTTTTTCTCCTTCACTTACACAGCTTAAAGTTATGGCTATAAAAATTAAAGTGCAGTGAAGCAGGATTCCATAACTGAAATCATGTATGCGTGCATTTTACACCAGTCAATAATGGCGCCTTTACTTTTGAAGAAGCATTGTTTCTGATTCTTTCATTTCGCATCGAACCCAATCCTAAGCTATTTTAGAACCTGTGTAAGTTTGTTTTCGGTAATTTGTGATTAGGTAGGAAATTGTTAATGGAAGTTAACAAACCACAATAACCTACTGATATTTTAACACTATTTCTCATTGAAGGGGAGCCAACCAAGAAATTTCAAAATGCGATCGAGTTTAATCAATTTCGGGAAAAGATTAAAACAGCGGAAAGGTTGTCAAGCCTGAATAACACTTGTACATTTACTGACAGTTCAGAAATATGTGTTTATGGTTGTCATCGTGTTGAAAGATTCATCTCACTAGGATAGGGGTGGGTAACCTTTCTAAAGGTGTGTGCCAAAATCTGCCAAATCTTCGATACGAAATATTCTCACGTGCCAATATATTGCAATGCCCAATCTCTTAATCGTTTGACTTGACTAAAACACAATAAAAGTATATAAAATTAAAGATATTATTTTATTGATTAATTATTAATCACTTATTAATGACTCAAAAAGATCTCAAAGAAAATATAAAGTTATTTTATTTTCAAAACTACATAATATATTAAACAGAAGTAAATCTTTAGCATAAAACAACAAATCCAAACAAGAGAAAGAAAGATTGTGGACCTTATATTTATTTGCCATCAATGAGACTTTTGATACTGCTTTACTGATGACAAACAATTTACAACAGGTTGTACTGCATGCGCTTGCCTATATATATATATATATATATATATATATATATATATATATATATATATATATATATATATAAAGGAAGTCAGGGATATATTTATTTAGCTTTTTTTTAGGTGATCATTTAGCTTTTCTTGACGGTAAGAAGTCGTTGGCGTGTAACATTTAGCGCGCGTGCCAAGGATTGCCTAAGCCTGCCCAAGGCCAAGCTTACGAGCATCCCTCTTCAGATAATCTTCCAAAATCTTTATGTCTTATTCTTTATTCATTGTTCTGTTGATTCACTGGTGTATCAATTCCCGTTCCACAGAAACTACCATAACATAATAGATCCACCTCAATGTTTTGCTGTGGGAACAGTGTTTTGGGGAAGTCCAGCCTCACCACTTTTACGCCAAACTAAATAACTCAATTTTCGTTTCATCTGACCATAGAACATGGTTCCAAGTAATGAAATCTTTCGCTAAATGGTCGTTGGCGTACTTCAGACGCACTTCCAAATGAATGTTTTTCAATAAATGTGTTTTCCTCGGGCGACGTCCATGTATTTCCGCTTTCTGAAACAAATTGGACACCGTTAAAGTTAAGATCGACGCCTTCCTCTCCTAACTGATCGTTCATCTTCCTTCTAGTCATTCTTGGGTTATTGTTAACAGATCCAACGATCTCCTGACTATGTTGAGTGGAATTTGGATGAAGCAAACTAGGGTGCTTTGCAGTTATCCCCATTTCCTTAAAACTTTCATATTATTGACTGCATTCTAGATTTAGGGAGATTTAGTTCTTTAGAAATATTCTTGTAGCTCATTTAAGAATTGAATCTAGTAATTATTCTCGATTTGATGTCGGAAGACAGTGGTGGTTGCAATTGCTAATATGCTTAAAAATACTGGATGTGGTATTGCCTCGTCTGACATCACCTTTATGTTCATAAATTCGTTTTGTTAAGGTTCTTCAGGTCTCTTCTATGTAAAATAAGGGACAGTTTATAGATCCACACGGAATTAAATATACACCTGCTTCATTTGGCTATTCCACGGCCTTGGTCGAAGGGAAAGATTTGGCTCCTATACAGTGGTTTCACTATCATATATATATATATATATATATATATATATATATATATATATATATATATATATATATATATATATATATATATATATATATATACACTCATAACTTATAGCTCAATTATTTAAGGTTAACAATGTTTCCTATTGCAATATTGATCGACCGCGTTTTTTTTTTATTATCCATGACATTTTTCCATTTATTACTTTCCTTGCGAGACATTCCTCTTGTATAATTGTACCTATATTCTTGTTAGATTGCCAATATAGTTTCCTTTTTCAGTAAACAAAAAAGAATTCCGGTGAATGCATTTTCTATCGACCCCCCCCCCCCCCTCACACTCGCAGTATTTCGTAGGCAACAGAGTTGCCATTTCCTATTTTCAACCCCGTAAGGGGCGCGGCGATTTGCCATCCTGGCCGCCGTGCTGACGGGATCCAGCGCTCCGCCGGCCCCAGCTTAGCCTCTCTTCCTTCCTTCAGATAGCCCGATTTCTTCCCTACCTCGTCGCTTTTCATACAACCTCTCCCACAACTTTCTCTGGTCAGCCTCTAATTTCACAGGGTAGATGCTGACCTTCTTCTCAAGCCAACCACCCCGGATCGGGGCTGGGGGGGAGGGGACATTGTTCCCTAACCCCTGAGCTCCGGTTCGGGATGGGGGTTTTTTAACAACCTGCTTCATCCCCACCCATACCTTCCTCACATCCCTTTTCCTCTCCTCTTCAAAATCTATCTTTTTTACGCCGTGTCCAAGGTGGAGCCGCCATGCCGATGGACTGCCAGGCCACCAGGCGGGAGGGGTGGTCCCGAATGGCGGCGCCTGGCTCTGCCGGGCTTGTAAGCACCTCTCGCAGTGCGGGCTACTGCGAGGGGTGATGAGCTATTGCGTCCCGTGGCAAAAATAGGGTCACCATGCCCATAGATGAACAACCAAAAAAACCCCAAACCCCTTTAACTCCCCCTTGCTCATCGACGGAGCCGCCCTTGGGCAGCTCCACCGAAAAAATGGAGGTCCCCCCCCCTGTGCTTGCACAGGGGACCCTCCATATTTCTCTAACCGGAGAGGAGGCTTACTCCTCTCCTTCGCCTACGGGTGCAGGGGACTCCCCCTCACCCCCTTCTTTGGAGGTGCTTTCGGGCACCTCCTTTTTCCCAGCGGCAGTCCCATCTTTTCTTTTCAAGGGGACTGCCAAGAAAGCCAGCAGGCAGCCCTTAGCCAGCCGCTCCCCATCAAAGCGGCTCGGTAGAGCAAACCCCCTTAGGGGGGAGAGGGAAGCCAGGCCCCTTCGGTCGCTTCCCTCAAAAGACCTGCTGGCAAGAATATTAAACCTTGCCGGGGTCAAGGCCTGTGCCTCCCCATACAAGACTGGCGACACTGCCAAGGGGACCTGCGATGTCCTGGGAGGGGATGGCCAACTGGAGGCCCCTCCTGTGATAGACATGGTCCTTGAGGAGACCCAGCCCCAGACGGTAGGGCCTTCCATGGGGGGGAATTCGGGCTCGGCGCAAAGCACCGAACCCGAATCCGCCCCTATGCAAGGTCCTCCTCAAATGGCTGAGGGCTCCGAGGCAGTAGAAGGAGGGGAGGGATCTCCTCCGACAGGTGCCCCTACGACAACCAGGACCTTCTCCATTTCGGAGAGGGACCTGGCTGAGGCTGGTCCATCTGGCCTGGGGACTTCTGCCGGCGGAGGTGAAAAGCGGGTTCATTCCCCGCCCTCCTCTCCGAAAAAGAAAAAGAAAAAGACAAAAAAGACTCGGGGCTCCTCTCCATCCGCGGGGGCTGCGGGGACGGATGGGTCTGCTGCCACTCTGGCAAGCGACCAAGCCAAGATCGGCACATCCGCCCCCTCTGCCCCCCTGGTTGCGGAGCCCCTGACAAAGAAGACTAATACCAAGAGTGCACAGGGCGGAGCCTCGATGACATCGGGGCCCCTGATTCAGAGGTTACCTGGCGTTTTCGAGCCCGCTGGCTTCAAACGCTTCCTCGTTATTCGCTCCACTGATGGCACCATGTTGTCCAAGGGCAACATGATCCATCAGAGGAGAGGATTAGCTAGTGCAATTGGTAGAGAGCCGAAGGTAACCCGTTTCTCGGACGGGAGCCTTCTGGCGAATGCGGCGAATCCCGCCGAGGCGGCTAAGATTAGTGCTCTTCGGACACTTCATGGCACCCCGGTGAGTGTGACGCCGCACTCTACCATGAACTTTGTGAAAGGAGTAGTTTATGCGAGGGAACTCGTTGACTACTCCATTGAGGACATCACCTTAGAGCTGGCCGACCATGGGGCGGTCAAGGTCGAACGTGTGATGAGAAAACAGGGAGGGGCCTCGAGACCCACCCCTACACTCTTCGTCACGTTCGACTGTGACAAGCTCCCTGAGTCGGTGCGTGCCGGTTGGTACCGCTACCGCGTGAAGGCATTCGTGCCACTTCCGCGGCGGTGCTATTACTGTCACCGCTTCGGCCATACGAATCGCTCATGTAGACGTGCAAAGTCGGGGTCACCCGAAGTCTGTGTAAATTGCTCCAAGGTCGCACACGATAAGTCCAAATCGTGTGTGGCCAAGTGTGTCAATTGCGGAGAGCTGCACCCTGCTTCTTCGAAGCAATGTGGTGCATATCTCCTTGAGAAAGAAATCCTAGCCGTTCAGGCCCAGGATCGACTCTCATTCCGCGAGGCAAAGGACTTGGTCCTGGCGCGCCCGGCTCTGCCTGGGACGTCATATGCCTCAATAGTTAGGAAGGCACCCTCTGCTCCCGGCCCATCCAGGCCAACGAGCACGGTTGTTTCCGCGCCCATTCGGAGCCCTTCTGCGGGCTCTACCCAACCCGGGCGCTCCCGTGGTAAAGCTGGCGGCAAAAAGGGCTCATACCCTGCCCCGGCTAAAACCAGGGCTCCCCCCTCTTCCCCCAGCGTGACCGTTTCCCGTAAGGCGAAACGGCCACGCGCCTCCACCGAGTCGTTAGACTCACAGGAGGCAACACCCCTGAAGATGGTCGCTAGGCCATCTTCCGGGGTTCCTAAAGCTGACCCCCGAAAGGAGGACAGCAACAAAGGAGCTTCGGCTCCTTCGCCCACGCCCCGAGGTGGAGCGAGTGGCTCGGAGACGGTGGTTCCTCGAAAAGAGGGCCCCCCGCCTCCGAAGCCGCAACGCCCGCCTAAGGTTTCGAGGCGGAGGGAGGAAAAGACTCGCATGGCGAGCCCAACCTCCCCCAATAAGTCCTCGAAGGCGACAGCGCCTTCAGCGCTTTGTCCGGCCAACAGCGCCCGGGGTTCTGCCCCCGGGAAGCGTACGGCCATTCCCGTGAGGGTCTTCAATTCGAGGAGGGCCCCCGCGTCTCCTCCGAGCTAGGCCTGGAGGGCATATTCCTTCAATGGAATTGCCGTGGACTCCGGGCCAACTGGGAGGAGCTGCGGAGGCTCGTCTCGTCCCGTTCCCCGTTAGCTATTTTTTTGCAGGAGACCATGCTAGGTGCGTGCCCCCTACCTGCCCTCCCGGGGTATAAGGGTCTTGCGACCCCACCACCGCGGGATGGCCGGGCTGGGGGATGCGCAGTTTACACCCGGCATGATGTCTCCGTTCTTCCTTTCTCTTTAGATACCTCCTTTCAGGCAGTGGCTGTGCAGCTGCACCTGGATAGGAGGTATACTATCATTTCTGCGTACATTCCACCGTCAGCTGACTTCGACGCGGGGGACTTCCGCCGCGTCGTTGCACGGTTGCCGAGGCCCTATCTCTTGCTTGGAGATCTGAACGGCAGGCATCCTCTCTGGGGAGATTACTCCATAAATCCCAGGGGACAAGTCCTTGCCGATCTGATCGAAGAGCTTGAGATGGGTGTCCTAAACGTGGATGAGTTTACGCATCACTGTCCGAGAACCGCTTCATTTTCTTGCCTTGACCTATCTTTGTGCTCTTCGGATGCACAGCCTGATTTTGATTGGGGGGTGGTCGATGACCTCCATGGTAGTGATCACTTTCCCATTCAAATATCATTTTCAGGGCAATTGCCGCCTGAGAGACCACCTCGGTGGTGCTTGGCGCGGGCGCGGTGGCCTGCATTTCAGAATATGACTGAATTCTCTATCTCAGTCGAGGAGTTTAGGTCGGTAGATGAGGCCGTTGAGTTCTTCTCCGGCAACCTCATCGCCGTGGGCCTGACTACTATTCCTAGGACGTCTGGCCGTTTTGCACGCCGACCACTCCCATGGTGGTCGGCCGAGTGTGAGACGGCCCTCAAACAGAAGCGTTATGCCTACATGCGCTATAAGCGCCGCCCGAACGATTTCACTGTCGCTGAATTTCGTCGGGCTAGGGCTAGGTTCCGGTATATTTCGAAGCACGCCCGCCGCTCTTCTTGGCGGGCATACGTGTCTTCACTTAACGGGAAGACCCCTTTAGCTGAGGTGTGGAAGCGAGTCAAAAGGATTCGGGGCAAGTTCTCGCAGGACCCCCCTCCCGTTCTCCAGGAGAATGGGACCGCAATCTCAGACCCCGCGTCCGTGGCGGAATCCTTAGCGACCGCTTTTTCCGCATTCTCTAGCCGTGATGCTGCTCCGCCAGCATTCAATGCACGTCGTCATGTCGCGGAAGGCCGCCGGCTGGACTTTACCTCCAGTGGCGGAGAACCCTTCAACGACAAGTTTACTGTGAGTGAGTTGCGTTCCGCTCTCGCTTCGTGCGCGGACACCGCCCATGGTCCGGACGATGTCCCGTACGCCATGCTTCGACACCTGGGTGAGCGAGGCATGGCCTTTCTGTTAGATCTGTTCAACAGGATCTGGGTGGAAGGTCTTCTCCCAGACTCCTGGCGAATCGCTACTGTGCTCGCCTTTCGCAAACCGGGGAGAGATCACTCTACTCCGACCGGTTTCCGCCCAATCTCTCTAACCTCTTGCGTGTGCAAGTTGATGGAGAAATTGGTAAACGTTAGATTAGCTTTTTTCCTGGACAGCGGAGGCCATCTGTCTTCCGCACAGTGCGGCTTCCGCAAGTTCCACTCCACGTCGGATGCTCTGCTCCGACTGGAAAATGCCGTCTGCGAGGCTTTCCTTCGTAGACAGCACTACGCCACGGTGTTTTTCGATCTGGAGAAGGCCTATGATACCGCATGGCGATAAGGTATCATGGAGACTCTCTACACGATGGGGGCGAGGGGACGCCTCCCAATGTTTATATCTGAATTTTTGCGAGATCGTCGATTCCGCGTACGGGTGGGGGGAGCTCTCTCCGGCCCAAAGGAGCAGGAAGAGGGTGTCCCGCAGGGAAGTGTCCTCAGTGTCACACTCTTTGCCCTGAGCATCAACGGCATCACCTCGGTGCTGCCGGAAGATGTTCTCGCTACGCTCTACGTGGACGACCTTTCGATCTCTTTTGGCGCGGCCCAGATGCCAACTCTGGAGCGTCGACTCCAACAGGCATTGAACCGCGTCTCTCGCTATGCCGAAGCGCACAGGTTTCGGTTTTCTTTGGCCAAGACTAAGGTGGTGCACTTCTGCCGCCATCCACGGCTTCACCCCGACCCAGATTTGTTTCTTAATGGGGTGCGCCTGGATGTGGTTGAGTCGCACCGTTTCCTTGGTCTTGTATTCGACCGACGCCTCACCTGGGAGGCTCATATTCGCAGCCTTAGGGTCTCTTGTACCCGCGCCATGGACATTCTCCGTTCCGTGACGTTCAGCGCTTGGGGCGCTGATAGGGCTACCGCCTTACTTTTTTATCGATCCTTTGTTCGCTCGAAGCTCGACTACGGATGCGAGTTTTATGCATCCGCAGCCGAGCGTTTATTGCGGAAGGTGGATTCGATCCACCACACCGGCCTTCGCCTTGCCACCGGTGCCTTCCGCACTTCCCCCATTGAGAGCCTGTTGGTCGATGCTGAGGAGATGCCACTCGCTCTGCGCCGCGTGCAGTGCATCACTCGCCTGTACGCGCGAGCCCGGCGCCTCCCTCAGTCGCCAACAGCTCTCACTGCATCCGCAGCTGATCTCGATGGTGCCTATGCCGCCGAGAGACGCCAGTCATACCCTAAGCCCTTTGGGTTTAGGGCCAGGAAACTCCTTCGAGAGGTAGATATAGCTCTCGGGCCGGTGGCGCCCCTGGTTCTGCCCAGGACGCCACCCTGGAGGGTACCACATTTGGCTATTTGTCGCCACGCCTCTGCTCCCAAAGCTTGTACTGCGCCGGGAGTATTGCGTTCGACCTTTTTGGAGCACACATCGTGTCACGCTGGAACCGTGCCAGTGTATACGGATGGCTCCAAGTCCCAAGAGGGGGTCGGCTTCCACGCCGTATCCCCTCTGTTTGAAGTCAGCGGGGCTCTACCAGGCGCTGCGTCTGTCTTCACGGCCGAGCTGGTGGCAATACACCACTCGGTACGGGAGATTACGCGACGTGCCCGGTTCGGAGACCGGATTGTGATCTATAGCGACTCACAAAGCGCCCTGAGTGCTCTCGGGGCATTGGAATCTCCGCATCCCCTGGTTCGCGATATCCGTGACGCCACGGTTTTGGCGAGCCGGGCAGATGTCGAGATTATCTTCTGCTGGGTTCCTGGACATGTGGGAATTGCGGGGAATGAGCGCGCCGATGAGGGCGCCAAAGAGTCCGCGAGGACTCTGCGACCGGACCAGCGTTTCGCTCTTCCTCACACCGACTACATGGCAGGAATACGGGCAGCTCTTCGGACTGCTTGGCAAAGAAGATGGGAGACGGTCGAAGGGAACTTAAAGTTGCGTGCCATTGCGCCGCGACTGTTCCCATGGCCCTATCCCCCAATGCCGCGGCGGCTTCAGGTTGCTTTCTGTCGTCTCCGAATCGGACACACTCGTGTGACGCATCGCTATCTGGTGGAGCGCTCGCCTGCGCCCTATTGCAACGACTGCGTCGTCCCCCAGACTGTTCGGCACATTCTTGTCGAATGTCCCAGTCTGGGTGATCTTCGCGCACGACACCTGTCCCGGTACCGGGATGGGCGGGGTCGCTACCGCCTGTCCCTTGTACTCGGGACGAGTGCGTGCACTTTGACTGGTGGACTTGCTGACTTTTGGGGGGAGGCCGGCCTTCTCCCTATTATTTAAGCAAGGTTTGTGTTTTGTTTTGTTTTGTTTTTTGTTTGTTTTTTTCCTTTAGTTGCACGCTCCTGCGCATCCTAAACTCAAAGGCCCCAACCTATTGCAATGAATTTAGAGGACACTTTTCTCATATAGATATATCCCTATGCTCCCATTCTTTAAAACTAAACTTAGAGTGGAAAGTACTACCAGATCTTTATGATAGTGACCACTTCCCCATAATTATGGAAACGATGTATGAAATGAAGTATAATACCAGGCCCAAATGGCTATATAAAGGTAATTTAAAAAAAATTTCATGAAGAGCTACAAATTCCAAAAGTCAATATTTCACTTAATGCAAATGATGCTTGCCTTCTAGTAACCTCTGCTATCACCAAATGTGCAGCCAAAACCATACCAAAGTCATACAGAAGAATATTCCCTAAATATAACAATCCCTGGTGGAATGATAGTTGTGCCTATGCAATAAAAGTTAAAAAAAAAGCCTATAAACTATTTAAGAAGTACATGAATCCAGAGTCTTTACTGTTATATCATAAAGCTAAAGCCTTAGCCAGAAGGGTAATTAGATTATCGAAACGTCTCTCTTGGAGAAGGTTCGTACAAACTATTAATCATAACACTCATACAGCAGAAGTTTGGGATAAGATAGGGAGACTTACAAAAGGACATAAACCACATCCACTTGTCACATTAAAATCTGGCAGTAACTTTACTTCTGACCCATTTGTGACTGCCCAAATATTAGCCGGCCACTTTGCTACTATTAGCAGTATTCACTCCTACATAGAACCCTTTGTATACACTATGTTGGTGGCTGAATTTAATGAAATTTCATTTGGGGTATCTAACAATGAGGAATATAACTGCCCAATTACATTATATGAATTAGAAAAAGCTATTCCCCAAAACAAACCAAGCTCTCCTGGCATGGATGACATAATATATCCCTTCCTAGCAAATCTTAGTAACCTAAATAAACATAATCTCTTAAATTTCTACAATCACCTATTTCTAAATAATACCTATCCAGATACATGGAAAGAGAGTTTACTCATCCCTATTTTAAAGCCAGGGAAACCAAGTCAGGAACCATCTTCTTACCGCCCTATAGCCTTGACAAGCTGCTTATGCAAGACATTAGAGAGAATATTGACCATTAGATTACAGAAATACCTTAATGAAAAAAAGTACTTATCATACTACCAAAGTGGATTCAGAAAGCACTTCTCAACTATGGATAGTTTGGTACGCTTAGAATGTGACATAAGGGAAGCGTTCCTCTGCAATAAATATGTAATGGCAATCTTTCTGGACATTGAAAAAGCATATGATACCATTTGGCACCATGGTCTTTATAAAAAACTATACAAGATGGGTTTACGTGGCCACCTCCCCAACTTTATTAAAAATTTCATTTCCTCTAGAATTATAAGAGTTTCTATAGCTAATCTCCCTTCAGAAAAATTTGCTGTACAAATCGGCTTACCACAGGGCAGCGTTATAAGTCCACTCCTATTTTCAATCATGTTAAATGATTTATTCAAAAATTTAGACATAAACCATGCCTTGTATGCTGATGATATTGCAGTGTGGCTATCTGGTGAAAACTTGGATCAAATGCATAACCAGATGCAAAAAATCATGGATTCTATATCTGACTGGTCACAAAAATGGGGCACCACCTTTTCTCCTACTAAAACTAAGTGTATAATTTTTACAAAACGCCCTAGGAAACATAACTTGCCAGAACTGATAATATTAAATTACCCTATTAATTACATGCAAACTCATAAATACTTGGGCATGGTATTAGATCAGGGACTAACTTGGACAGCTCATATTACGTCATTAATAGAGAAATGTATATCTAGCATTTTGCTCCTAAAATATCTTGCAAATACAAACTGGGGATCAAATAGAATGCATCTATTACATATATATAAATCCCTTGTTAGAAGTAAAATAGACTATGGCTCTTTCCTATACCATACATCATCAGAAAGCAACCTATTAAAACTTGATAGAATACAATTTAAGTGTATTAGACTAGCTATAGGTGCATTAAATTGTACCAGAGTTGATTTTTTAGAGGCAGAAGCTAATATAATGCCTCTTAAATTTCGTAGGATATTGCTAGGGCTAAGATATGGTATTAAAGTACTCAGTATTGCAAATCACCCCACACGTATATGTATTTTACAATTCTTTTGGTATAATTTCTATGACCTTCGGCCTCATCCAAAACCTTTTTGTGGTTGGATTAAAAAATATATAATGAACTTAGGATATGACCCCATTGATTTAAACACCATAAAAATATCTAACTGCTATATAACACTAACTAAAGTTCACTTTAACCTCTCATTAACTGCATACCCTAAGAACAACACTCCTTCATGTATTTACCAAACATTGTCCTTAGAATTAATTGAGTTATATAAATCCTCAGGTTTTAATGTAACTTTCACAGATGGTTCCAAAAGTAATGAAGGAGTAGCATGTGCTTTTATCTGGAGGGAAACCATAAAGACCTTCAAACTGCCCCATCACTGCTCTATATTTACTGCTGAGTTATATGCAATATTGAGTTCACTCAAGTACATAAATCAAAAACTAGACAACTGTAAACTACTCATAGTTTCAGACTCCCTATCAGGTTTGCTAGCTGTGAAAGAACAAAAAAGTCACTACTTAACCCACCGTATAATTAACTATATACATAAAATCAACCTGGAAGCTGTTTTTTTATGGGTTCCTAGTCATGCAGGTATAAAAGATAATGAAGTGGTTGACACAGCAGCTAAAGCAGCAATACACAATGCTAATACGACACACCTGGGGTTCTCAGTATCAGAAATGATAGGCATGCTGCAGCCCTCAGTCTTCAACCTCTGGCAAAATGAATGGTCCCAAAATATTGGCATTCTCCCGCAAATAATTCCTAATTTAAACAATAACAGACCTTATAGAATGTCACGTCGTGACAGTATCGTACTAACTAGACTAAGATTAGGTTGCAGTAGACTATCCCATGGCTACTTCTTTGATCCATCACTTTTCCACTTTTGTGGAAAATGCAATACACAACTTACCCCAGAACATGCTATAACTCAATGCCCTGAATATGCTTTAAGTCGTAAACCCTTATTAAATTTCTGCTTGGAAAACAACTTAAGATTTTCATATGCTACTGTCCTAAATTCCTCAGTCCCATTTGAACTAGTACTAAAGTTTCTAAGAGATACATCATTATATAGACACATTTAATTTATTTGATTTTATTTATTTATTTTTTTTTTTTATTTTTTTTTTTTTTTTGTTATTATTATTTTTATTTTATTTTAATTTTTTTTTCAGGTTGTATATCCATTTATGTACATATATAGATATGAGTATTTGTATACACAATTGTGTAACTGTTGGCACCGTCTAGTTTAGCTTATCTTCTCATACTAACAGACTCCACCTTTCTCTTTATTCTTGAGTGTCTAGGAGTGGAGTCCCTAGACTGAAGATGTGATGGTGACTATCTTGACTGTAATTTCACGGTGTCAATAATCCTTATAGGGTTTCAGCACCTATAAAACAGATTAAATCAATCAATCTCCCCGACGCACCAGCTTGCTTCCTTTCCCCATTTTGGGGTGTTTTGTTTTGTTTTTTTCTTTAATTTTATTTTAAAGTAGCCTAGAACTAGGCCAGTTTTAATACGGCGACTAATGCCCAAGTAGGCAGTCGCCAGATGAGCCCTTAAAAAAAAAAAAAAAAATCCTATTTTCAAGTATCTGATTTTTCTTCGGACCAACTTGATCTGAACATGTTGCCGTTTGGCATTTTCTCTTTTCTTAACAAGTTTGATTTATTTTAGCATGGTCTGGTCTTTTTTTGTTATTAAAAGCATAACATTGAAGCAGTAGGATTTAGATTTTTTTTCAATCTAGTTTTAAAAAGTTTATTTTCGTGCAAAAATATAAGATCTGATTTGGCGGGTGGAAGAGATTGGTTTTAATGAACATTTGCTAAAGCAACAGTAGTTCGGTTTGTCTCCGTATGGAGCAGCCGTCTTTGCTATGGAACGTTTCTTGGATCACTTAATCATCCCCCTCCCCCCCTTCAGAAAGTTTTAAGGGGAAGATGTTCACTAACCAAAACTTAGGGGAGGGGGCGGTAAAGTGATCCCCTCTAACTTTATTTTACATTGATACCCACATTTAGAAGTTTTAAATTAATAATTTTTCTAGAGGAAATTGCTGACAATTCGATAGGCTTTATGTATTACTCGAATGGAGTGAAATTATTTCACTTTTAATTTCAAGTGTATTTACTAGAAAGAAAATGCCATGATGACTCACGGAGCCATAACTAAGCCTTGTCTCACTATGGTTAAAATTTAGAAATGAGATCATTTATGCTTTTCTTGCAATTTAAAAACTAAATACTTGTGTAAAAAAACAAGGTCTGCTGACCAAAAAGGCGCGTGCTCTCACTTATTCTGATTTATGACATTACGACCTTCAAAACTTTCAATTATTCTAGGAATAGCTTTGGGAGGGCCTTGGCAATTCTATCATTCGAAAGGGAATTTAAAACAACACAAGAGTTTCAAATTTCGTTAAAAGCAGCCGAATAGTTATGCTGTTATTGCCTCCCCCCCAAAAAAAAAAAATAATTCCCGGGCTAACCTAGGGAGGACTTTGACAATTATATCATTCGAAAGAGAATGTAAAACAACATAAGGGTTTCAAATTTCGTTAGAATCGGCCTAATAGTTACAATGTTATTACAAAAACAAAAGAAAAGCAAAACGGGGATCAACCGACATGTGAGATGTAGAGGCGCTACTAAAAACAATCGTAGTCTATAAATGATCTATTGACGAATTCCTGGCCATGCGCAGGCTACGCCCGCTCCAGAGTTTATTGTTTAGCACAATTGACTCAAAAAGCCTTGCCTCACTATGATTAGAGATAACAAGTTATATCATTTAAATTTTTATCACAATTTAAAATAATAATTGCTTATGTAAAAAAACATAGATATTTTATTTATTTTAACCAATTAAAGTAGTCAATTGGACCTCCGTTTTGTTGACAAATTAATTGGAATCTCTTGCACACAGATATTCTTCGTTGAAACTCGTTAGTCTCTATTTTCAGCTATTATTTTGATATTCTTTCCTTTAAATCACGTTCAGTAAACGATTCCCATAAGATCTCTCAGTTTCCATTATCGCCATGGGTACATTCTGCCAGGCGTGTTGATGTCTGTGATGATTTATGTTGGATAAGAAGGAAATTATGGATTTCCACCCCATATCCATATGGTTGTGATCCGAGGTTTGAGGCAGCATTCAATTCTAGTAATCATTTTATGTGTATTATCACTCAGAAAAAAATGTGTGACGATACTTATATGTGAAGGTAGCCCATTTGCTGAAAACAAAAAAATAATTATATGAATAAAGACGGCGGCAGTCTGGCAACAACTTTGTATATTATCGAGTACCATGTAATTTACGCAATTCACTTTTCTCGTTTCGGTAAAAAAAAAAATGAACAAGTTTTCCGTTCCATGAAACACCTGCAGATATCATCACTTTTTTGAAAGTCATGAGGTCTCATGATACAGTTTATTCACTAGAATTTCGCGTTTGAGACCGCGTCCGGAAACAACATCATTTTGGCGATTTCGTTAGAATTTCTAATGTAAAATCGTTATCCGTAAACGCTATCTTCTTACCAATGATTTCATGTGTGTGTTTAAGATGTGGGAATCCTTTTGAATGGTTTTACTTTTACCGATTTTACTTTACGCTGTACCTAACTCAGATTTGGAGAATTGTGCGCTGCGATAAATGATCAGCGCAGTGTTTCCCAACGTAGGGCGCAATTTAACAATTCAAAAGGGTTAATTTGAAATTCTATTTTCTAAAAACAAATTTCAGGTTTATTGTTTTAAGTTTTACATATAAACAACTTTGCGTATCATCAATACCGGAAAACTCCCATAACCTCACTTTCACACCTAATCGCGTGTCTGGCACAGCCTATGCGACAATATGAAAGACACAGTCACAAAATTCATTAATTTTTCTTTTCCGATATCCCCCACTCCGATGTATGAAATGAGTAGTACAAGAAAAAAAAGTTCAGTATTCGGAAGAATATTTGCAGTTTGGATTTATGAACGATTTCCTTTTTGCCTCTTATGCCAACAAGGTTTGACGACCAACGAATCGATGAAAGAGGTCGTTTGGAAACATTTCAAAGTTAAACATAAAATTCACATTAATTCCTCATTAGAATAGAGTATTTCATAATATAAAATAAAAAAATAAAAAAAGATCTACATTAAATTCACTTTTTAGTCGCGTGCGACTCTATATCTCACTATCTCGGTGCGTCGGTCCCCGTTTTGCCTTTATTTTGTAATAACATTGTAACTATTCTGCCGATTCTAACGAAATTTGAAACTCTTATGTTGATTTACATTATCTTTCGAATGATTAAATTGCTAAGGTCCTCCCAAGGTTAGTCCGGGAATTATTGAAAGTTTCGAAGGTCATAAATCAGAATAAGTGAGAGCACGCGACTTTGGTCAGCTGACCTTGTTCCTGCACGAACCATAGCCAATAATCGTATTCTTCAGGCCAGCTATAAAATTTCTCTCCTTATTTCAAATTTGCAAAGAATCATACTATTGGCGTGGATTTAATTAAGCCAGCAATATTAGTTTTTATCAAAACAGTTCTGCAACAAGATGATAAAGATGTTTAAAACATGAATCTCAGCAAAGATGAAATGAGTGCAGATGTTTAAGTACAACTTATTGAAAAACTGAAATCTAGGAAATTCTCAATACAGATGGATGAATCAACTGTTAGAAAGAGTGAAGCTTTGTTATTGGCCTATGTAATCTTTGTCGATTATGAAGAATTTGTTGAGGAGCTTCTATTTTGTGAATCAATGGAAAGTACAACTACTGCACTTGATATATATAGTAAGCTTAAAAAATATTTCGATAAACACCAGATATCAATGGACAACATTAAATCTTGTTCAGTAGATGGTTCTCCAGTTATGATTGGCAAGAAAAGTGGCTGCTTAAAATTAATGAAGGATGACAATCCAGAAATGCTGTTTGTGCATCGTGTTATTCACCGACAAAATTTAGTGGCCAAAACACTGTCACCTGTTCTACATAAGATCTTAAAATCAGTTGTAGGGTGTGGCAACTACATAAAACCCAATGCTAATGTGAATGTCTCTTCTAACAATTTTGTGAGTATACGAATGTATACCATGTAAGATTTCTGATTGTTGCTTCACACTGAGGTAAGGCGATTATCTAAGGGCAATTGCTTGAAAGATTCATGGAACTGTTCGATATTCTTAGCGGTTATTTACATTATAAATCTGAAATGAATCTCCTTTTAAGTATTGATAGTAAAGGATTAAAAAAATAATTTATTAAATAAACAGCCACAAGGAAAAAATCTGACCCTGTTAGATTCAAAGGCCAAGATATTTGGTTTCATCACATTTTTTAAATTATCACAGAAAAATAATTCTGCCAAAAAAATACCAATTTTCTTGGCTTAATAAGTGCCAGGTAACGGCTGCTGCTGGTCATAATATTGTTAATCATTTGGAAACACTAGTATGTGATTTCGAATACAGATTTTCCGACCTAAGAAAAAGTTAATTTTCCAGCTTGGATAACTTGACTATTACTAGTGGACTTCTCTGATGTAGATATGCAGTATCAAAAAGAGCTGTCAGAAATATAAAATTGATGATTCCGTTAAAACTCTCTTCAAAATAAAGGGAAGTATGATGTGTGTCGGTAATGAGAGATGGAGACGAAAAACCCAAATGCAACAACTTTAGCAAGAAAATTACTATTCCATTTCTCTCCTCATATTTGGTAGAATGTAATTTCAGTGCTGTAACTGATTTATTACTAAAAAAAAAGAAATAGATTTCATATCACAAAACGAGGAGATTTAAGGTTAAAACTAACAAATTCCATGCCTCGAATAAATGCACTTTGCGCTAAACATCAAGCACAAACATCTTATTTAATTGATTATTTAATTAAGGTTGATATATTATGCTTTATAGTTTTTTTACTCATTTGATTTTATTTTGTTTCAATGATTTGATTTCTTTTAATTATATTATTTTGTTTGAAGGATTATATATTTTTTTAAGGATTTATTAGATTAATAAACTTTACATCTACAAAATATAGTTTAGTTTCTTACATCAGGGGGGCAGCAAATTTTAAGAAGCTGAGGTGGGGCATGGAGCAAAACAGGTTGGGAAACACTGGATTAGCGGTTCATTTTCTTGAGGGCAGATTTTATTATTTATGTAATCGACGTTTTCTGGTGGTGTTGTTTTGGGTCTGGCACTTACGATATCGCGAAGTTTCTTTATAGTTTTTCTAGTGTACGCCTCTTCCTGGAAACTCGTATTACTCTTCCACGCCTCTATCATTTGTCATGTAGCTGTAGAGAGTGACTAAAGACGTAAAAGTAGCCAAAAGACCGACTATACACAACAATCGGTGTTTTTTACACATTTATTTTTTTTACGTGCGAGAAAAGCATAAATGATACTACTTTAAATTTAACCCATGGTTAGACAAGGTGTGGTGCAAATTATGTTAAAATACCGTCTATATAGGTTTATACTCGTAGGTTGCAGGAATATAACTAGTTGAAAATAAGAACTTTGGGGGCGGATGGGGTGGGTGGGTGATATACAATAGGTACACTTATCCACTTATCTAATATCGGTCAAACTAATCTCAACCATTCCATTATCAACCAAATATTTGCCTTAAAAAGAAAAAATGGCATTTACTATGTCATCTTAGAGATGGATGATTTTAACTAGTTGTTAAGAGGTCTTTGTGGTTTCAGTGACTTATAATATTACTTGGACGGTACTCTTTAGAAATGACATCTTTACTAGCTAAATTAAGGGCCGGCTTATCTTTACTAGCTAAATTCATAGAAAACTGATCTCTACTAGGTGACTTTATATATATATATATATATATATATATATATATATATATATATATATATATATATATATATATATGGCTTTGCTTTATTAGCTAAATTAGGCCTGGCTTATCTTTATTAGCTAAATTTAGAGATGAATGATCGGTTCCGGTATAGTATGTGATCTAGATGCATGTTTCTGGTATAGCTTGTGATCTACATTAACAATTTCTAATATTTACTCGACTTCCGGTTGGTTTATTATTATTAGCAAAATCTCTTTATTGCATTTTTAAATGATATTGACAAGTTACTCTAGATTTAAGTTGCTGTAGATCACATACTATACCAGCACCGAATTATCTATACTAGCTAAATTTAGAAATGGTTTATCTTTACTAGCTAAATTTAGAGACGGCTTATTTTTACTAGTCATCACTGACCCATTTCTTATCTAACCTAGTAAAGGTAAGCACACCCAAGGACTAGTAAAGATAGAGCATCCAGAAAATTAACCAAGTAAAAAGTCCTTTCTCAAGTTCTGCTTTTGCATAAGTTCCGAACAAAGCAAAGATCTAAAGTCAACCGTTAAAATTAAAAACAATTCGGAATCTTCGCCACACCTGTTTGCTCACATGCAGATTTTCGACCCACGTGCGTTTATTCGAGGTTCTCCTTCTGCTTTAATGGAATATTTTTTATTTTCTAGATTAATTTTGTGTTGATAAGTTTTTTTAAGATTTATCCCATTGGAGACTCGATATCTAGAGCTGACTTGTTTTAGAAAGATGGTTTTACGCTTATTATAATGTTGTCTCCACTTGTTATATGTACGTTTAACAGGTTAAAATTACTCGGGAAATTTATTGAATCTTTTGAATAAAGTTAATTTGTTATCAATGAACGCAAACTATGAATATATCTAGGCCTATTTAAAACCCGTTTAGACCCTGAATTTTTTTAATATTTTAAATAGTTAATTTGTTATCAATGAACGCAAAGTATGAATCTAGGCCTATTTAAAACTCTTTCAGACTGTCAGTTTCTGCGAAATAGAGGGGACACATCTATTTTTAGTCGGTAGCTTCCTGTGTCCTTCGTATCGTGGAAGAGCTCCCCGACCAGACCGGATAATGAAGTTCACATAAAGATCAGTATGGCATTCAATGCTGACTTCAAAGGCACCAAGGGCGGGTCCTCGTTTCGGGGAAGGTGTGTTGGTCGTATTGATTTGTTGTTTTTTTCACCAACCAGCGATGGTAGAACCCCTCGTGATCCCCAGGGGAGGGACATCGTTCCACGTCAGGGGTATGTTGATGTGAGTGCTTCTCGGAACAAAGGATAGAGCGGGTATATTGTGCTGTGAAGACGGGTAGGGAAGTGATAGTGGTGTTCTAGTTGGCAACGCGTATAATGCGTGCGGAACTACATACCCTCACGGGGGTTGCGTATCAGTGTATCAGCCCAATGGGCGATCCAGGTCGTGACGCCGCTTATATATTTTTTGTTCGTGCTCGCTGGGGCGTGCCTTGACGTCAGAAATCCAACGCCGTATCCATGTCTTTTGGTTTATTATTAATTGTAATTAATTTTGACTTCCATCGCGAGTTTGTACCTTTAGTGTACACATTTGTTAAGTAAGCTTTTAACGTGTACTACTTGCCCCAACAGGATGAAAGTTACACCCTTTTTAAAAAAATCTGCTTTAAAGGTGGGTGTGCATTTTCATTGGTGGGCCCAAATTTATTAACGCTGAAGGTAAAAACCGCGAGAGTGAAAAACAAAACTGCTTTCGTACCTTCTTCCTTTGATCAACGGAGTTGTGTTCGATTCGGGGAGGCGGGCGAGGTTAAGGGACTCCCCCTCCCTCCTACCCCACCTCTCATTTGCTTTCTTTGTGAATCCTCCCCCGAACAGCTTTGCCCCGCTGTCCTAGGCTCGCCTCAGGCTTTCCTACTCAATCGAAGAGACGCTCTTATCGTACATGAAGGCAAACGTGTTTGTGTAGACGTAAACTAAAATAATATTGGTATGTATATAATCATGCAATCAACCATTTCATGGGTACTCATTTTCATTTGCTACCAAATTTATTAGCGGCCAAAGTGAATTGAATGTGTACGAACATCTAAAAATAGGCCTAAGTCATCGCCAGCTCTTGAGTCGTGTGTATGTGAGTGTGTGTGCGTGACTTGGGAAGGCTCAGAATTTGACGATATTCGAATGTTTGTTTACCATCCCGAAGAAAGTAAACTGATGTAGGTAGATTGTATATTTTCTCTTTATTCTCATATACCTTCCATTAATGAAGTTATCTTTTGTTTATTATGGGATAGTGACGATTAGTATAAATAGTTTACTATCTTTGAAGGGATTTATTTTAAATTCTCTTGAATTCTTGGCCCTTCAACAATTTTATCGAGGAATTTTTGGTACCTTCCAACGTTTGTAAGTTGAGAGCTTCTTAAAAGGTATTTACATTTGAAAGTTAATGGTTGATTGAACAATCATTAATTTAAATTTTCTGAATCTTTTTGTGTTTATTTATACCTTGGGTAAGTTATTTTTGTAGGTGAATTTAAATAAACTGGTAGTGAAGTTATTGTTCAAAGGTTGGGTCTTATGTGAGATCTTTATTTAGAAGTGCCTTTTTTGTGTTAAATGTGATTTAAACGGGACTTTGTGGAGATTTTCGGAACGAGATCAGGTTCGGTGGAGTGCGTGCCCCTCCGCCCCCATTCTCCATAATTATTTCCTTTATTTGGTCATTCGGTAATGTACCTTGGATGCATTATCACTTCCCCTAACTTCACCACTTTTAAATCACTAAAAATACTATTAAGCGAAGATGCCTTCGTTGGTTTTTCTTTTATAATCCGTAAAAATCTCAAATACTGTTAGAAAAATATGTAAAATACACAACGGCGACTTGGTTTTGGGTGTATTTGTTAAAATATTGAAAACGAGGGCATCTCCGCCCTAAAGGAAAATTGGTGAAGTTAGGGGAATTGAAAGTTACAGAACCTGTATATCAGCCACAGTGAAGGCGACCCTAACATGGCTCCATCTGGCGACTAACCACACCCGATGTCTCTTAATTTCGATGAAATCGGAAGCGGTTTTTCATTCAGCTTAAGCCGTACCAATGTTTCCCTCGTTACTTGCCTCCTGAGCCCAGCATCCATGGTTGAGGTAGTTGAGTTTCATTGTTTCACGGGGCGGGGGGGGGGATGGGGGCATGCGTTTTCCCCATTCGTTTTTTTTTATTACGGGCCAAAACCAACGAGGGCATCTCCCGTAGAAAGTTTGTGAGGAGAGATCTGTAAAGAAAGTGGTGAAGATGGAGAATGTGTGGAAAATATATAGCCGCAGATCCACTTGTGGGCTTTGGGGCAGGGAGGGCACTCACAGATAAGTCTGACTAGACCCGAGGTCGGATGAAAGAGGGTGCTAACCCCCTTCCTCAAAATCAACCGAGACTCCCTTCAACGCACGGTTGTCCAAGCCGCACCAGGCCTCCCCACTGCCAGGTCTAGCATTGGAAACCATGCTGCAGCTGACATCTAAGATTCCGTGGCTCCCAGTCCCACAATACCCGCAGGTGAACCTCTTAATGCGCGCATTTCGCCTCACCAATGTCAACACTTTTACACTTCTTAGAAACTTTCTGGCGGAGATGCCGTCGTTGGTTTTCGCTTCTTAGTCAGAAGCAAGAGCAGGCGGCAGCGCAGTTTTCCTTTGTGGGTCGCCGTCCAAGGTCGAGGGAGGCGCAGCCCCTCACAAAGGCTAATTACAGATGCAAATGAAAAACCGCCCAATGGTCGATTTCGATGGCTTGCAGTGGTAAATAAAGATGCCGCCTTTGTCGATGCTCGAGTAAACACCTCGTATTTGGGGTCGGGGTCCCCCCTCCCCCCCGAGTTGACAAAGACGCCATGCCCGCCCATCCATTCGAAGAACATAGCAAATTGACACAACGCCCTTCCCTCACCCCCGGTCGGGAATTCAAATAGGCTTTGTTCTCTCCCTTAGACTTCAAACTTCAAGTGGGGTTGGCGAATATCAACGCTGCCAATGCCCATCCTATCTCTCACATACCCAGCCTTTGTTCGACCTCAATTTGGCCCAATTTAGCGATAGAGCGCTATTAATGTAGCCTCTCGTCCAGCTACGGTTCCTCCTCTTACAAAATGCCCCTATATCCCCCCCCCCATGCATACCTTATGCCCCTTCATCAGCCCCTTTTTCAAACTCTCCTCCCTATAGTCAATCCATAGCGGGCCTTCGTACACCGGGACAGACACCTATTATGGTATATTCCCATCCATTCTTCTTCGCATGCCACTACCACCTCAGATATACCCCGTTAATGGGTACGAGGCTTATTGTATTCATGCCTGTTTCAGGTCTTTTTTTTTGGTAGTTCCAGATATTCTTGGTTGGTCTAAAGGTGCCATCCTATAAAGGCAACCAGCGCCGTCTGTTTCAAGTACGAGGTGGTTAATTGGTTAATTGCGTTATTTGTGTTCAGGTAGACCTCGTTTCACCTAGTAGTGAAGATGAGGCAAGTAAAAATGTGGGTTTGTATATAGCTGACTTACCCCCCCCCCCCACACACACACACATTGGGGTACATTTCATTACTCTTCTTAACTTAATTTTGCTTGGAATTTATGTTCTTATATGTAGCCACAGATTCTCCTGCAGGTATTGAGGGAGGTTGAGGTTAGGGCTGGAGGGCACGTAGCACCCCCTGTTCCTGGGGGTTTCCTCTTTCAGCCACTCGGATAATGTAAATTTCGTATATGCTTTTACTTTCTTTACGAAAATCGCTTCAAAAAATGTTCTGGCAGAAATGCCCCCAAATTGTTATCCTGCTCACAAGGTCATTTTTAATAGCGTTGATGCGCACCGATCCCATAATGTAAGGAAAAGGGGCGATGGTATATATTCTCGATAGTAGTAGGTATTGTTTGTTAGAATGCTGGGATTGAACCCCAAATTGTGCCCGGGGGGAGGGAGGCTTAGTCTACTATGCCGAGGAGATACATAGATCTCTGTGCCATAACCTATGGGCGCTGTAAAAAAGGATCAACCTAACCTGAAGACGGCTCTCGTGGTTGAAGGAGGATAAGGAAGAGCAGCTCATCCTCGAGTGAGTTTTATCCCCGTCCTCGAGGCACTTTGGGTGAGTGTAAATGTGCAGGTGGATAGAACGGGTCGAAAGCAGAGCAGAAATACAGGGTGATTAATTAGGTTGCGTGGGGAGTATCTTTCACGCGGGTTGGGCGTTTCCTCCACACTCCCAAGTTGTACATTACTATGTAAGTCACAATAGTGACTTACATTTTTTTTTCTCTCTCTCTTACACACAGTCGCTCTCAAAAACACATTATCATATTCCCACTTCACCACTCATTCTCACAAACACATCATTCACACTCACTCTCACATTTGCTCATGCACACTCACCCACTCTCATATTCGCTCCACCCTCACCCACTCATCTCACACGCACACGCAGATGGGCGAGGTGAAGCACCGGTTGAAGTGTGGTGGTGGTGTTGCTATGGGAGCAATGGTGGCGTCAGCCGTGCAGCGGCGGCCAAGGCCACCCTTACTCCACACCTGTCTGCGGACTCGTCATACGCTTGACCTTTACTATACCCCGCCACAAACTAACTGCCCACCACTGCGCGGCTCGTAGTACCCCTTACAAAACCAGCTCCATTATGGTATGAGAATCGACCCCACCAACGAGGGCACCTGTACTCGATAGCGACCGGACAGGTTGACATAAGAGGGAAGTTTTTTTCTAGTTTATTTATAAAGAAAAAACCATCGAGGGCAACAGGAAAAGTTCAAAACAGGTTCGTTTAGAAAGTGGTGGAGTTAGTGTAGGTAGAGGATGTGAAATATAAGTCGAGAAGTAAAAAGTGGAGACTACTTGGGGCCGGTGAATAAAGGTGGTAAAATAGTGAAGTGGAGAGGGTGTAACGAAAGAGTGTGGTTGTTTGTTTGTTTACCTCCGTTTCGCGCCTTCTGACGCCTATCTTGGTCTTTAACTTGGGATTCGAACCAGAGATCCTTACTAAGCACCTCTAATCGAGCCGAACCGGACTCCCATCCGGTGACTAACCATACCTGATGTGTTTTAACTTCGCCCGAAGTGTGAAAGAGAAGTTTTAAAGGATCCAACTATTCCAACCTATTCTCTCCAAATGGGACCTCCCGATATTACTCAGAATATGAGATGCCCTCGTTGATTTTCATTTTATTTTTAATGAATATAATTAATGTTATTTAGAACTAAGCGAAAACCAACAAGAGCATATCCGCCACATTGTGTGTAATATAAGTAAAAGCATGAAGATGAATAAGTGAAAACGTGTGGAAGATATTAGGTTGTTAATAAATTAATGTTTAAAAAAGAAAGTAAAATCATTTTTACTAAAAACAAATATTCAGCTGGAAATTGATGCAAGTTTTTAATGAAAGTTAAATATTTTGAATATAAAAGTTTTATTCAACAAAGAAGGTCCCACCATTATTGAGAATGTTCTCAGTAGTGGTGGGACTCATTATTGCCAATGCTCTCCAGTCGTTTAACTAAGCAGTGTCTTCCTTTCTTGAAGAATTCAGCCAGTTTGGATGTAGTGTCTACGCTCTGATATCCTTTTACACTTCCGCACTTCCAGTGGAAGTTGTCAACAGTGAATCTGTTGACCAGTTCAAGTCAAGACTAGACAAAGTCTTGAAAAGTGGCCGTTTATGGACGCAAAACAATTGAGCAGCCATGTGCCCGCTCAATTGCTAGTCCAAAGGTACCCTCTTTGAATGGACCGTAAGGTCTCCTAGGGTACTTACTTTCTTTGTTACTCCTTGTTACTTTATATTAGAGTAAATTTGGCCATTTAGGTGATGTGATTTAATTAAGGGGTAATCACATTAAAAGGTTCAGTGAATATGGAGGATCCCTGTCCGACGTGGCTTGCATCCCTGTGATTCCTCCGACCCGCCCTGCACCCCTATCCTTAATTCCCCCGATGACCCCATCAGAATGCAAAACAAACAGCCTCGAACCCAAGGATTGCAGGATATTAGTACAGAAAACACCAAATGGGAAGGATTTAAAACACTCCTGCAAATGGGGGAGGATTGAGAAGTGCCTCTTGCTTGCTCTTGCCTTTTACGCGATCCCTTCGAAATTCATCTTGATTGCCTTTTATTCAATCGTTTAAAAGTTCCATTATCTTTTACTCGATCGCTTAAACTTGTTTTTGCCTTTTAATCGATCGCTTAAACTTGTTTTTGCCTTTTAATCGATCGCTCAAACTTGTTTTTGCCTTCTAATCGATCGCTCAAACTTTTTTTTGCCTGTTAATCGATTGATTAAAAGGTTCCCTTTTGACTTTTATTCATTTGCTTAAAAGTTCCCTTTTTACTCAAGCGCTTAAAAGTTATTCTTGCTTTTTACTCGATTACTTAAAAAGTGGGGGTTTTTTAGCCTTTAAAAGTTCCGTTTGCCTTTTATTGGTTCTCGTAAAATTTCACTCGCCTTTTATGCTTCGCTTTAAAGGTCCTCTCGCCCTTCACTAGGTTAGTCAAAATTTCCTCTTGCCCTTTACTGTGTTTCACAAAATATTTATCTTGGCCTTTAATCAATTGTTAAAAAAAAATCCTTTCATTTACCCGATTTCTTTTAAATTCCTTTTGTCCTTTACTTGATCACTTAAAAGTTCCCTTCCGCCACTCTAATTTCCTCTTGTCTTTTACTCGATCACTTTAAAATTTATCTTTTCTTAAATTCACCAATTAAAAATTCCACAGTAGTATCTTGCCCTTATTTTCCTTTCCTCCATCTTCATCACTTTTCAGATCTCTTCATTACAACATTTCTGAGTAAGATTCCCTCGTTGGTTTTCGCTTAAAAAAAAATCCAGCTTCTAGTCTTTCTCCACCACTCTGGTTCCTGCATCTTGACTAAGGGCGGTTTGCTTTTCACGAAAACATGGAATTATAGCACCACTCTCGAGAGGCAAAACTGTCCACGAATGTTACCTTGCTGCCTCGAATTGCGAAGAAATAAAATAACCAATGATAGATATTAGGGACTAAATCGAAGGTATTTACACACGTTTCAATAAAAGTATCTCCTATCATATATATATATATATATATATATATATATATATATATATATATATATATATATATATATATATATATATATATATATATATATATATAAAGCAAGGGTGACACTTAAAATATCCAATCGAAAGATAGTTTTTTGTCTATCTGAGAGAACGCTTATTTTAAGTATTACCTTCTCGTGTATGTGAGAAGAGCTCCTTCCGAGGGCTTTGATGAAGACTGTGTTTGCCAAAAATAGCCTTTTAACCGCATATATATATATATATATATATATATATATATATATATATATATATATATATATATATATATATATATATATATATATATATATATATATTCATGTATATACAAAATCGAGTGTTTATCAGTATCTCAAAATACGCTGCCTATTTTCTGTAAATAACAAGTTTTGGTGTCTTAACTTGGCTATTTCCATTTTCCCAAATAAATATAGTCATTTTACGGTATGTGTCATTGTATAAAAATATATCTATACATATATAAGAACACGGGAAATGGCGTTTCTTTGTTTACAACCCTTTGTGTTTAAGATGACTTGCTTTTTATTGAAGAAGTCATGGCGCTCTCAACCTTTTGACAAACAAGAGAATCAGAAAATATTATTCTGAGAAAATAGTCAATGGAACTTTCTTTCTTAGCTCCCAATCTGCTTCCTGATCTCATCTTTCTTATGCTTATGGAAAATCACAGTATATAACCAGTTTCTTCAGCATCCACGCGAGTTGTGCCTGTTGTAATATTTGCTCTCCTATTTTATCAGTATGGGTCCAAAAATATTGGCCTTTCGCCTTAGCCCCGTAAGGGGCGCGGCATTTGCCTTCCTGGCCGCCGTGCTGACGGGGCTCAGCGCCCCGTTTGGTCCCAGCTTAGCCTCTTCTTCTGTCTGGCAGCCTGTCTTTTTACCCTACTTCCTCACTTTCCTTAGAGCCTCTCCCACAACTTTCTCTGGTCGGCCTCTAATTTCACAGGGTAGACGCAGACCAGCCTCCTCTCACCCAACCAACTAGGATCGGGGCTGAGGGGAGAGGTGACAACGCCCCCTCACCCCTGAGCTCCGGTGGGGGGGGGATAACAACCTGCTTCATCCCAACCCGCACCTTCCTCACATACCCTTTCTCTCTCTCCTTTTGACAGTCTATCGATTTTACACCGAGCCTAAGGTGGAACCGCCATGCCAATGGGCTGCCAGGTCACTAGGCGTGAGGAGTGTCCTCAAATGTCGGCAGCTGGCTCTGCCGGCCCCGTATTCACCCCTCGCAGAGCGGGCTACTGCGTGGGGTGATAAACGTTTGCATCCCGTTGACATAATCGGATCACCATGCCCACTGATGAGAACTTAGACACCCCATCAACTCTCCCTTTACCAGCGTCGGAGCCGCCTTCGCTCAGCTTCACCGATAAAATGAAGGTCCCCTCCCCTGTGCTTTCGAAGGGGATCTTCAAAACTTCTTGTACCGGAGAGGAGGCTTACTCCTCTTCCATGCCTACGGGTGCATGGGCTCCCCCTCACCCCCTTCTCTATAGTCTCATTTGGCCGACTCCTTCTTTACAGTGGCAGTATCCCCTTTACTTTCTCAGGGGACTGCCAAGAAAGCACGCCAGCGGCCCATAATTGACCGCTCCCGGTGGAAGCAGCTCGATAAGGCTAACCCCCTTAGAGGGGCGAGGAATGACAGGGCCCGTCGGCCCGTGCCTTTAAAGGTCCTGCTGGCGCGGATATCGAGATTATAGGGGGTCACTGTATGTGCCCCTCTCTCTTCCCCGACGAATGCCGGTTTGGTGGTCAAGGATAAGACGAAAGGTACCTCGAATGGAACCCGTGATGTCTTTGGAGGGGAGGGGGCACATGGAGGCCTTCCTGAGATGGACATGTCCCCTGTAGTGACCCAGCCCTAGACAGTAAAATCTTACATGGGGTCGAACACGGGCTCGGTGCCAAGCACGAAACCTGAGTCCGCCCCTGTGCAAGCTCCTCTTCAGGCGGCTCGGGTCTCCGAGGCCTCACAAGGAGGGGAGGGAGCTCCTCCCCCTATTGATGCCCCTGTGACAGCGGGGACCTTCTCCATCTCGGAGAAGGATCCTGCTGAGGCCGGCCTATCCGGCCTAGAGGCTCCTTCCGGGGGAAGAGAGAAACGTGTTCATTCCCTACTCCCCTCACCTAAAAAGAAAAGAGAGAGGAACAAGAGTAAAAAGACTAAGGGCTCCTCTCTCTCCACAGGTGCCACAGGGACGGACGAGGCCGCTGCCATTTCGGCAAGCGATCAAGCGCGGATCGGTATGTCTGGCCCCGGTGCTCCCCCGGACGGGAAGTCCTTGACCAAAACCCAAAGTGTCAATGCGCAGAGCGAAGGCTCGACTACGTCGGCCCCCCTCATTGAGAGGCTACCTCGCGTTTTCGAGCACACTGGCTTCAAATACTGCGTCATTATTTGTTCCCCTGATTGCAGCATGTTGGATAATGGCAACATGATCCACAAGAGGAGAGCTTTAGCTAGCGTGATTGGTAGAGAGTGGAAGGTTACCTGTTTCTCGGACGGACGACTTCTGGCGAATGCGTCGAATCCCTCCGAGGCGGCCATGATTAGTACCCTTTTGACACATTATGGCACGCCGGTGAGTGTGACGCTGCACTCTACCATGGACCTCGTGAAAGGTGTAAAATATGCGGGGAACTCGTGGACTATTCCATAGATGACATCACAATAAAGCTGGACGACCAGGGAACGGTCAAGGTCAAGCGTGTGATGAGAAAAGAGGGAGGGGCCTCCAGACCCACTCCTACACTCTTTGTCACGTTTGACTGTGACAAGCTCCCTGAGTCGGTGCGTGCCGGTTGGTATCGCTACCACATGAATGAATTCGTGCCACTACTGCGTAGGTGCTACTACTACCACCGCTTTGGCCATACAAATCGCTCTTGTAGACGCGCAAAGTCGGGGTTACCCGAAGTCTGTGTAAATTGCTCCAAGGCAGCAAGCGATAAGTCCAAATCATGTGTGGCAATTGCAGAGAGCCGCACCCTGTTTCTTCGAAGCAATATTGTAGGTATATCCCTGAGAACGAAATCTTGGTCGTTAAGGCTCAGGATCGTCGCGCATTTCGCGAGGCTAAGGACTTGGTCCTGCCACCTCCGGCGCTGGCTAGGACGTCCTATACCTCAATGTTAAGAAAGATCCCTCTGCTCCTGGCCCCTCCAGCCCTACAATCACGGTCGTTTCCGCGCCCATTCGGAACACTTCTGCGGGTTCTACCCACCCCGGGCACTCCCCTGATAAAGCTGGCTGCACAAAGGGTTCACACCCAGCCCAGGCTAAAACCAGGTGTCTCCCATTCCCCAAGCGTGACCGTTTTCCTTAAGGCAAAACAGCCGCTCGCCTCGACCGAGTCGTTAGACTAACAAGAGGCAACACCCTTGAAGTTGGTAGTGAGGCCATCTTCCGGGGTTCCTGAAGCTGCCCCCCTGAAAGGAGGACAACACTAAAGTTGATTCGGCTCCTATGCCTACCTCCATTGTTAGGCTGGGTGGCTCAGAGACGGTGGATCCTCCAAAAGAGGGACTCCCGCCACCGAAGCCGACCCGTGTGCCTAACCTTTCGAGGCGGAGGGAGAAAAAGACTCACATGGCAAGCCCAACCTCTCCCGATAAGTCCTCGAAGGCGACAGCGCCTTGAGCGATTTGTCCGGCCAACAGCGCGCCTCCGGGAAGCGTACGGTCATTGTAGTGAAGATCTTCTCTTCGAAGAAGGTCCCCGCATCTTCTTTGATCTAGGCCTGGAGGCCATATTCCTTCAATGAGATTGCCGCGGACTCGGGGCAAACTGGAAGGACCTGCGGAGGCTTGCCTTCTTCCGTTCCCCGTTGGCTATCTTTTTGCAGGAGACCATGCCTAGCGCGTGCCCCATGCCCACCCTAGCGTAGTATAAGGGTTTGGCAATCCCACCACCACGGGATGGGGGCCGTGCAGGAGGATGTGCGATTTACACCTGGCATGTTGTCTCCGTTCTTCTCTTCGCTTTAGATACCTCCTTTCAGGCAGTAGCTCTGCAGCTGCACCTTAATAGGAGGTATACTGTTATTTCCGCGTACATTCCACCGTCAGCCGACTTCGACGCAGGGTAATTCCGTCGCGCCGTGGCACGGTTGCCGAGGCCCTTTCTCTTGCTCGGAGATCTGAACGGTAGACAACCCCCTCTGGGAAGACTACTCGATTAATTCCAGGGGTCAAGTAGTTGCCGACCTGATCGACGAGCTAGAGGTAGGTGTCCTGAATGTGGATGAGTTTAGGCATCACTGCCCGAGAACACCTTCATTTTCTTGCCTCGATTAATCTTTGTGCTCTCCGGATGCACAGCCTGATTTAGCGTGGTGAGTAATCGATGACCTCCATGGTAATGATCATTTTCCCATTCAAATATCATTTTCTGGGCCGCTGCCGCAAGAGAGCGTGCCCCGGTGGTGCTTGGCGCGGGCGCGGTAGTCCGCATTTCAGGAAATGACTGATTTCTAAGTCGAGGAGTTTAGGCTGATAAACGATGCCGTTCAGTTCTTCTCCGGCAACCTAATTGTCGTGGGCCTACCTATTCCTAGAACGTCTTGCTGTTTTTCACTCCAAACCGCTTCTGTGGTGGTCAACGCTATAAGCGCCGCCCGAATGATTTCACTGTCGGTAAATTTCGTCGAGGTATGTTTCCAAGCACTCCCGCCGCTCTTCTTGGCGGGCATACGTGTCTTCACTTAACAGGAATACCCCTCTAGCAGAGGTGTGGAATGAGTAAAAAAATTCGGGGCAAGTTCTTGTAGGAGCCCCCTCACGTTCTCCAGGAGAATGGGACCGCAATCTCGGACCCCGCGTCCGTGGCGGAATCCTTCGCGAACGCTTTCTCCACATTATCTAGCCGGGGTGCTCCTCTGCCAGTGTTCAATGCACGTAGTGATGTCGCGGAAGGCCGCCGACTGAACTTTAGCTCTAGAGGCGGCGAACCCTTTAACGACATGTTTACTTTGAGCGAGTTGCGTTCCGCTCTTGCTTCGTGCGCGGACACCGCCCATGGTCCGGACGATTCCCAAACGCCATGCTTCGACACCCTGGATGAGCGAGACATGGGCTTTCTGTTAGATTTGTTCAACAGGATCTGGGTAGATGGTATCCTCCCAGAATCCTGGTGAATCGCTACTCTGCTTGCTTTTTGCAAACCAGGGAAAGATCACTCTATCCTGGCCGGTTTCCTCCCAATCTCTCTAACTTCCTGCGTGTGCAAGTTGATGGAGAAATTGGTAAATGTCTGATTAGTCTTTTTTCTCGACAGCGGAGGCTATTTGTCTTCTGGACAGTGCGGCTTCCTCAAGTTCCACTCGACGTCGGATGTTCTGCTTCACTTGGAAAATGGCGTCTGCGAGGCCTTCCTTCGTAGACAGCACTACACCACGTTGTTTTTTGATCTGTAGAAGGGCTATGATACCGCATGGCGATACGGTATCATGGAGACTCCCCACGATGGGGGCGAGGAGATACCTCCCAATCTTTATATCTGAATTTTCGCGGGATCGTCGATTCCACGTACGGGTGGTGTGAGCCCTTTCCGGCCCAATGGGGAAGGAAGAGGGTATCCCGCAAGGAAGTGTCCTTGTAGCTTTCTGCTCTGAGCATCAACGGCATCACCTCGGTGCTGCCTGAAGATGTTCTCGCTACGCTCTACGTGGACGAAGCTTCCGATCTCGGCACCTCCCTCAGTCGCCAACAGCTCTCACTGCATCCGCAGCTGATCTCGACGGTGCCTATGCCGACGAGAGACGCCAGTTATACCCTAAGTCCTTTAGGTTTAGGGCTAGGAAACTCCTTAGAGAGCTAGGTATAGCTCTCGTGCCGATATCGCCCCTGGTTCTGCTCTGGATGCCACCCCGGAGGGTACCGCCTTTAACTATCTGTCGCCACGCCTCTGCTCACAAAGCTTCTACATCTCCAGGAGTATTGCGTTCGGCCTTTTTGGAGCACACTTCATGTCACGCTCTAACCGTTCCAATGTATACGGATGGCTCCACGTCCCAAGAGGGGTCGGTTTCCTCGCCGTATCCCCTCTGTTTTAAATCAGCGGGCTCTGCCAGGCGCTGCGTCTGTCTTCACGGGCGAGCTGGTTGCAATACGCCATTCGGTACGGGAGATAACGCGACGTACACGCTTCGGATACGGATTGTGATTTATAGCGACTCAGAAAGCGCCTTAAGTGCTCTTGTGGCATTGGAGTCTCTGCATCCCTTGATTCGCGATATCCGTGACGCTACTGTTTTTTAGAGCCGGGCGGATGTCGAGTTTATCTTCTGGGTTGCTGGACACGTAGGAATTGCGGGGAATGAGCGCGCCGATGAGTGCGCCAAAGAGTCCTCGAAGACTGGGCGATCACACCAGCGTTTCGTTATTCCTCATACCGATTACATTGCAGGAATACGGACTGTCCCCCGGGCTGCTTGGCAAAGGAGATGGGAGACGGTCGAGTGGAACTTAAAGTTACGTTCCATTGCGCTGCGACTGTTCCCATGGACCTACCACCCAATGCCGCGACAGCTTCAGTTTGTTTTCTGTCGTCTCCGAATTGGACACACTCGCGGGACGCACATCTACTTGATGGAGCGCTCGCTTGCGCCTTATTGCGACGACTGCGTTGTCTCTCAGACTGTTCCGCACATTCTTGTTGAATGTCCCAGTCTGGGTGATCTTCGCGCACGTTACTTGTCTCAGCAGGATGCTACCGCTTGTCTCTTGTCCTCGGAATGGGTTCGTACACACAAACTTGTGGACTATAAGACATTTTTTTCTTTTTTTGTGTTAGTCGCCTGTTTCTGCGCCGGGGTGAGGTGAGCCTACCCCCGACGCCGGAGGAGCTTTCTTCTTGTCTTTTTTCTTTGTTTTCTTGTTGTTGTTACTTTCTTAGCCTTTGTCTTTTTTATCGTTGTTATTTGTTTACATAATATTTGTTTTTTAAAATAGCCTAGTAGTAGGCTGTGTTGTGTACGGCGAATTATGCCCAAGTAGGCAGTCACCAGATGAGCTCACCCCCCCAATGAAAACCTCTCGCCTTAGCCGTGTGCGAGCTCACGCTTCAAGGCCTAGAAAAGGTATCAGTAGACTAAGGGCAACTTTTGTTTCATAAGGTTTGTAAAATATTATACGAGAGCCGTTGATTGCAATTGAAACTAATTGTTATTTCTCTTTATTAGAGTATATTCGAATTTGTGATTGCTTGGCCTATTATTTTTTCAATGTCAAAACATGATGTGATAGCGTTGTATTATGTTAAATGGAACATAGGTGAATACAAGAACTGCAGAAAGATACTTCTGTTGAGTGCTGTAGGAAAAGTGTATGGACAAATTATGATAAGGGTAACTGAAGGATTGAGAAGGGATGAACAAGGTGTGTTTTGAGCGTATATGCCATAAGGGCATGTGTGAGCCTGTTATTTTTACTGAGCTACCGAAAGAAAGGGATCTAAAGTATATGCTGGGTTCATGGATCTAAAGAAAGCTTATAAAAGTGTGGGCTGAGCTCGGATGAAGAGTGACAAGAGTTATTGTTTTTTCATAGGTGAGGGTGTATAACCAGGTTGTGCGATATCATCATGGATGTTTAAGTATCTTTATGTGTAAGATACTTTGAAAGTACGAATGAAAGAGGTGTAAAAATGATGAGGAATGGTGTTTATGGATCAGAGTGCGAGGGATTCGGAAAGGTTGATCGAAGCCTTACACAGGGTATTAATGGGAAGGGGGCTAAAGGTAGTAGTAGTATTTGGTTTGGGTGTCAGGAAGGAGAGGAGTGTTATATATATATATATATATATATATATATATATATATATATATATATATATATATATATATATATATATATATATATATATATATATATATATTAAATATTTAGGATGCGACATGACTGATGGTGGTACACATGAAGCCATGGGGTTTTAAATGGTATGGAAGTCTCTTGGGAGAGTATGGTTTGGAAGGAGAAGTAAAGATCTCGAGTGAAACAGTGCAAATAGACAACTAGTAAGGGATGTTTGGTGTGTTGAAGTTGAATCGAGTGAAGAACGACTAGATGTTTATGGCGTGAAGGATGTGGAAGAGGTTGTCCCTGTCTTCTGGGATGGTATAGACATGGGGGAAGAATGGATGGAAATTGAATTGTGAAGGGAGTATACGAGAGTGTAAGGATATGAGAGGTGTTGTTAGATCATGGAATAAAAATGGGTTGATTGTGTGAATGAATGCTTGAGAGAGGAAATGAATGATAGTGTGGATGGAGGTGGTTTGTGAGCAGGCGTGGTTTGAACCCTTCTGATCAAGAAAGAACTAGATGAGATGCAACAACACATTACACCTCAACGCTATGAAGGGCTTTTCAACGTGGACAAAATGATGGGTAGCTTTGTGTCTATATGCCATAAAGGAGGTGGGTAATTTAGGGTTGATGTGCGCCGCCCTCTGTTAGAAAGTGGTAGAATTTGAAGATCTTTATAAAGAAAGAAGAGACGCGGATAGTTATGATGTTATTGCCAAATAATTGCCCGGCTAGCCTTGGGAGGACTTTGACAATTATATCATTCGAAAGAGAATGTAAAACAGCAAAAGGGTTTCATTTTTCATTACAATTGGCCGAAGAGTTAGGATGATATTGACACAACAAAATAATTCCCGGGTTAACCTTAGGAGGACCTTGTCAATAATATTATTCGAAGAGATTGTAAAATAACGTAAGGCAACTTCGTTAGAATGGGCCGAGTAGTTATGATGTTATTGGCCAAAAAAATAATTCCATTGCTAGCCTTGAGAGGACTTTGACAATTATATCATTCGAAAGAGAATGTAAAACAACATAAGGGTTTAAATTTCGTTAAAAT
Source organism: Ceratothoa steindachneri (assembly GCA_963969495.1). Lineage (NCBI taxonomy): Eukaryota > Metazoa > Arthropoda > Malacostraca > Isopoda > Cymothoidae > Ceratothoa > Ceratothoa steindachneri. Next base: position 144,493,770 of record OZ018319.1, read on the forward strand.
AGACTGAATAGTTATGATGTTATTGCCAAAACAAATTAATTCCTGGGCTAACCTTGGGAAGACTTTGACAATTATATCATTCGAAAGAGAATATAAAACAACATAAGGGTTTCAATTTTCGTTAGAATCGGTGAAAAGTTACAATGTTTTTACAAAAAAAACAAAAAAAAGCAAAACACGGACCGCGAATAGACTCGCTCGCGACTACAAATTGCATTCCTAAAATATAATGTTTAGGGACAACGCAACCCAACCTTCTGCAAGTATCTTTATGAAAAAAATGACATGTTTATTTACGTATTGACAAATTTAGCACCTAAAAAGCCTAGGCTACTTAGGTGGTCGAGAAAACGGAAGACTACAGTATTAAAAAAATAAAAATAATAATAAACTTAATAAATAGATAATTCCTTTCTGAAGAATGTGAAAATGAAAGGTTTAGTTAGGTCACGAATGAAGAAAAGTTATTTCTTCATTTGGGGGAAACTTCGCCTTCACAATAAACTGATAATTAATACAGCCCTCTCAAGAATTGTGCATTCTCATCGGATTTGTTTTTTTTCATCCATAAATTGTTAGGAGACGTCGAGTTTTCGTATTTACTGAGAATACACAAAGTTGGTCATTTTATTTGCTACCTTTCATCGTATCGACTGAAAAACTTTACCTTTTCCTCAGCTCGCTAACACATCTGCAAATAACTTCTATATATTTTTTTTAGTTTTTGTATAGTTTTCTAGTTATTTCAGAAAAAAAACCTTTTGTATTTTTATTATTTTCTAGTTATTTGTATTTTTTATTTTTTCTAGTTATTTCGGCAAATGACTTTTCTTTTTCTATTAACTTTCTTTATTGTAGTTTTTATCTTCTTTTTTATTTTTCCTGTTATTTCGGCGAATAGCTTTCCTTTTTCTTTTCTTTTTTTAGTTTCCTCTTATTTTAGATTTTTTCTAGTTTATTTTTCTATTCTGTTTTTCTATTTATCCTTGATTTTCATCATATTTCTCTTTTCTTTTTTTATCATACACACACAGGAGGAAATAGGCTCAAATGGGAACAGCAGAAGGAGGGGGGGAAGCGATCGAGAATGAAAAAGCTTATTACAGGACCTGACCCCATCAAGCCTACAGCCAGGGTCTTGTAGGACGCATTCGAAGGTTGCAGGAACTAATTCGTGTTCTTTGTATGAATTTGTTACTGTAGCTTTGATTGCTCCCATCCAGCCCAAACATTTAGAAATTGCCAAAACTGTGCAAAATGATTTTTCATTGGATTACACAATTTTAATACGAAACCGAAGGTGTTCATAGGAGAATTGCGTACCGTCCCGTCGGCAACCGTCTCAAGGAGTATCTTATTATGGATACTCGCGTGTTTTCCTTCGACACTTCCACGCGCCCTAACTTCAACAATCTACTTGGCATCGATTTTCCCACAAAGTTCTTTTTTATATATAAATGGAAATGAAATAAAAAAAATACTAATGGTTCGAGTGAGTCGGTTGCCCTAGTCGGCTATTTATCAAGTGCGTGCCCTCCCGGCCTCAACGCTCCCAGGTGGATCCGCGTGTATATATATATATATATATATATATATATATATATATATATATATATATATATATATATATATATATATATATATATATATATATATATGCCCTTGTTAGTTTCTGTTTTATATTAAAAAACATAGTTGAATTGTGCAGGTGAAGGTAGTGCCATTCGTCCCTAGCATCTCAGACGAGACCCCCCGAACGGATAATGAAATGCACATAAAGGTCAGAATGACAAGAGCCGGTCATTTTGCGTCTCTTCATTCTCCCCTCATTTACATCGGTTCTATCTCCATCTACTCCTTTGACTGACTCAATCTTCATATACCCCTATTCGATTCCCTCCATCTGCATCTACCTCTTCGATATCCTTTATCTCCAACTATTCCTTTCACTGCATCCACCTTAATCAACCTCTTCTTCGCCCTCAATTTTCATCTACCCCGTTTACCCCCTATGTCTCTTCAACTGCCTCCATCTTTACCTGCTCATTTAATTTCTCCCTTTATTTACTCCGTTTTCATATATACCCCCACCTCTCTCCGTGAGGAATCGGGGTCACAGAGTTGTGCGTGAGACAGTCGGCTTCCACGGGCCCCTGGAGCTTCCGGCGCACAAACTGGTACTTAATTTAAAGTTCAGGCGGACCTAAGTCTTATTGTCATCAACAAGACCTCAATACACTGGGTATGGGTATTAGCATGCATGCAATTCATAGGTATGGGTATTGGCATGTATGAAAGCCATTGATAAAAAAAACACTACCGGTGGAGATGAGGCCTTGCAACCAGGCCTTGCCTCCCACAACACTCACTCTCTCCACTTTGCCCTGTCAATTGCACCTTCTTTAGGTTCATTTCGTAGGTCTGTATGAATAAAGGTGTCCATCCTACGCCACAGACTGGGGTATAATAATCCTGTGAACACATGACCTGGAGGCAGGGGTTCGATCCCAACGAGGGCAAGACTTTCAGCGGCATCATGAGCTGGCCACCCATTGGACGGATACGCTGATAATCATCCCAAGCGGATTAGTAATTCCACATGCATCATCTTACCCATGACCAATCACAGCACCATTATCATTCCTCTTCTCATCCTCACACTTCAACATACCCACTCTCTCCTCTGTTCCGGAACCCTGCTGATGGATGGAGTACGTATACCCTATTGGGACGGAACGGATAACAACCCCCCTCCCCCTTTTGGGGTCACGAAGAAGAGTTTTCCGATTGCTGGTTGTTATCAAAAACGCACTACAACCCGGACACCTTCCCCCACTACCAACGAGGACCTTCACTCTGGTGCCTTCGAGCACACCAGTAATTGTCATTCTGATCTTTATGTACATTTCCTTATCCGGTCGGGGCAGTCATCCCCGATGCTAGTTGGCCTTTTATAAACTTAGAGCAACAAGTTGGTCATAAAAACAGGGCATCAAAAGTATAAACTGGAACTGTTGTCGTTTTCACTTAAAATTAAAAAACGAAAACCAACGAGGCCATTTCCGCCCCAAATATTGTACAGAGAGATCCGTGAGAATGTGAAAGATCTATAGCCCCAGATCCATTTTCGAGCATGATGGCCTGGAGAGCCATCATCCTACAGATGTCAGCTGCAGCTTGGCTACCCAAACTACACTTGACACTCCCTTTTGGGAGGATTAGCACTTGTCGCATTGGGCCGCTTCGCTTAATAAAGGTTCCGAGAAGCCTTTCAGTACCTATTCCGCCTCCCTTTCCGTAACGTGTATTTGTCATGTTTTGTAGGGGGGGGTAGTCATAAAGCATGGCGTAAAATTAGGGATTAAGGGAAGTAAAAATGTATGGAAGAGACATAAACCAAGTAAATATGCGACCTGAAAACCACGCAACTCTCTTTTACCTATTCCCTCTACTTTTCTTCTTTTTTTTCGTGTTCACTTTTTATCTATTTTATTTTTTCTTTGTTTCTTCTTTGCGTTGTTTCTTGTTTTCTTATGTTTTTTTACTTGGTTTCTTCTTGTTTCCCTGTTATTTTTATTTCTTGTTTTTCATTCTTATTTTTTTCTTTGTTCCCTCTTCTTTTTTTGTTTTTTTTTGTGTTCCTTTTGTTTCTTCTTTCGTCTTATTTTTTTTGTTCTCTGTCCTTTTTGTACTCTTCGGTTACCTTTACTTATTTTTTTGTACTCTTCTGATGTATCTACCCGTCTAATTTGTTCTCATTTAACTTTGCTACCTGTATATTTACGATCAGCCGTCTCTGCCTGTCCTTTTGTACTCTTTCGTTTTCTATCTTTAGATTCTTCGGTTTCTACCCGTCTTTTGTACCATTGGGCGATACGGTTTTATTTTTGTACTCATCTGTCTCATCACTTGGTTCATTAAAAAAGGAAACCAACGAAGGCATCTCCCATAGAAAACTTCTTAAAAATAGGTTCCTAATAAAAATAATGGGGAGTTCGTATAAAGAATACAGCTCTTCGGCACTACGAACTGGTCCCCCCACACCTCCCGAAAGGGGGGGGGGGAGAGGTAAATGGAATACGGAAGTTGACCCCAACCGATCATAATTAGTCGCTTGACCTTAATCCTCCGTCTGTCTTTAGCTGAAAGCTCGTTGTGCTTCCGGATTCGTATCTCTCTCTCTCTCTCTCTCTCTCTCTCTCTCTCTCTCTCTCTCTCTCTCTCTCTCTCTCTCTCTCTCTCTCTCTCTCTCTCTCTCTCTCTCTCTCTCTCTCTCTCTCTCTCTCTCTCTCTCTCAGCAATGCGGTAGTATGTACCCCTTATTATCGCCTTGCCCAGCGAGAGAGTGCGTTTGTGTGTGGTGGGCAAGCCGGTATAGGGATTAACGATAATAATGAAAAGGGTTTTGAATGAATATTCAAACTTGCGGAAACCTTGTGACTCTTCGTTATGGGTAGCAGTGACTCTTTTTTTTGGTCTCCCTTTTCTTTTCTTTTTCTTTTCTTCTTTAGTTGCCCCTAATGTCACATATCCAGTATATCGTTAATCGAGGCTAAACGATCAGCATATCCAGGTGAGTTGTGTGCTCTCAGCCCATTACATTTACATTAAAAAAAAATCATTTGTTTTGTCCCATGTAGGGTCTTGCCCACGTTAATCAGTCCCCTTTATTTCCATTTGGTCGTAGAACAAAATTGGGGTTAGCGGTCATCAATCCCCGTGACGTCACGCTGACTTCGCATAACTCATTTTCGGTATGCGACGACAGGTGTGACGTCACCTGTTCCCGCGTTTGTGGTCGCGTGGTAACCGTGGCGGGTTTCGAGTGGGGGCGAATGCATATCTTCTTCGCCGGAAATGCCGACAGGCATTTTAGAACGTGCACCCTCGTACATGCACATACATACATACGTGTCTACACCGCAGACGGACGCTTGGAGGAAACCACAGTTTCTGCGAATGCCTCGGGTTTGAACTTATTTTGCTGAGTTCCAAGGCAGAATTTGGAACTCTCTGAGTAGGGTTCTATGTGATTACCCCGCTCTGGATAACCAGGTTCTGGTGAAGTGTTTTGATAACTAGGTTATGTGGAGAAAACCTGGGTAGCCAGGTTCTTTTGAGGGGACATGGGTAACCAGTTCTGCATAGGGGTCTTGGATAGTCACGGTCTACTGAATGGCCCTTAATAGTCAGGTTCTGTTGATGGGCCCTGGGTACCCAGGTTCTTTTGAGGGGCTTTAAATACCATGTTCTGTTGAAATGGGTCTTGGATAGCATGGAATATTCAGGGACATAATTCTGCCTTGCCTCGTGGTCCCGCGCCCTGGCCACACACCGCGATGAACTCCGCCCACCGGAAGGGGGTTCTCGGCTATGTGTAGGGCATGTTTTGAACATAAGTTGGACTGTGGTTTCCCGGTGGCAGTGGGTATGTTGGTCACGTCGATCTTGCGTTTGTAGGTGTATCTGTAGAATTGTGCGAGTGTCAGCCGCGTTGTAAAACCTGGATGTGTTGAACTGTGCCTGGTTCCTGTTGTTAGTGGGAATAGATGTGTGACTCAAGTCGAAGCGGTGTTCTTAAGTGGTATATAGCTGCAGGCTTTGTGCAACTCAGGTCTGCAAGTGTCAGGTTGTTGGGAATTTCTGTTGATCTGTGTCTGGTTGGTGTTGGCAGCTGTGTCGGTCTGGCCGATTCGCTGCTGTTTGTTTACATGTGTTTAGTTTTAGATAAGAACTGCATTGCAGCCTTGACAGGACGACTCATATGCCATGTAGAGGGTGCTTCTGATTTAATGTTCGCTTTGTCATGGCGCAACTGTAATAAAAAATATTGATTTTTTTTAGATGACACCTTTGCCTTTACACAATTCATAGTTGTATCAATATTATTGTAGGAGAAGGGCGAGGATACTCTCACCGCCGCGCTGTCAGTTGCCGCCGAGGATGACTCAATATAAGCGCATCCATGCTTGAAAGTGACCGACCGAGGCGGCGCTCAGTTGCAGTCCCTCCCTCTAATTACCCCCATCGAGCCTTGGTCTCTCTCCATCTATCTCTAGGCGGCCGATTCTCTCTCTCTTACTCTACTTTGTCTTTGAATGGTGCAAACTTGTTTGCCTTGACTAGCGCAAACCTCTTTTGCCTTGACCGAACAAACATTTTTACACTTGACTAGCGCAAATAGAGTTGCGCTAGTCATGATTTTCATTGACTGGTGTAAACATGGGTTGCCTTAACTAGCCCAAAAATGTTTTACCTTGAGTGTCAAGTAAACCCCAACGTGTTTTGCCTTGAATGGTTCATACGTGTTTTGCATTAACTAGCGCAAGCATATTTCGCCTTGATTGTTTCGAACGTGTTTTGTATCGACTAGCGCAAACATATTTTCCCTTGAATGTTTCAAACGTGTTTTGCATTAACTAGCGCAACCCTGTTTTGCCTTGAATGGTTCAAACGTATTTTCCAATGACTAGCGCAAACATGGTTTGCCTTGGTTGGTACAAAATTGTTTTGTCTTGACTGATGGGAAGGTGTTTTTAAGCACACAAAATATCCAACATATCAATATTGATCTTACCAAAACATCACCGTTATATTAAAAAAGACGCGTCCCTGATGGGAACGCATTCATTTTTTTCACCGCGATTCAGTCGTTCCTACCTTCCCTTATCCTCATTACACTATCCCGTTTCCCTCCTCCGTTTCAAAGATTTACAAATAGGAAAATTTAAAAAAAATAGGGAGCCAACTATGAACGAGGTATTTTATCGATACAATAGTGAAATGTTTTTAATAGGAATATTTTTGAGCTATCCATAATTAAAAATTCAGGATATAATAAAGATGACCATGGTGGGAAAAGGCAAAATTTCGTGAAATTTGCATCTCTATTTTGAAACAAAAGCGTGTCAAAATGTTTCGAGAGTAATGCTTGAAATACCGCAATAACGTAAAACATTTCACTGAATTTAATTTATTTTATTGTTAAATGTCCTATCTAGCATATTTTATAACTAAATATACCCTAAACACTCCACCTCTCATCAAATAATAATATATTAAATTGTCGTAACGAAATTCAGCGGTCTCATAACTATTCGGGCCAACTGTAAATTCCGTGCATGTACTATGTGCTCTCCCTTGCCATACATGTACACACCCTTGGCGTCCTATATACATACACTATTTCCGTACTCTTTACATGTTTGTAAAAAAAAAGGTATTATTTTTTTAAAAATTAAAATATTTCCTTAACTGTTTTGGCTATGAACTGGAAAAAAAAAAATCAGAATAAAATTCAGTTTTGAATGAATGATTCAAAATGACCTCTGTCTGCATCCACCACGGCTCGCAATCGAGCTTTCCACCTACAAAGAGCCCTTGCAGGAAACTCTTATGGAAGACTTTCTCAAGCAGCCAAACCTCTTTCTCAACTATGAAATACATTTGTAATTTTCTCACCACTGTACATTTTTTCTTCAAATGTTGACCAGACGAAAAGGTCGCTGGGTTTAAGACCAGGACTGCTTGGTGACCAGTTCTCTGATTCGATAAAGCTGGGAGTATCAGATCTGAGGAATGTTCATGTATCTTGGGCAGTTTGAGGAAGGGTACAATCTTGTATAAAGAGAGTCATTTGCATTTTCCTTATTTCATGTAGCATTTTGACATAACGGGTGATAAAAATTAGTTGCTTTATTCTTAGATGATAGAACCAAATATACCATTAGCGAGGCAGAAATGTAAGTGAGTTCTTTGGCGTAAGAGTCGAGATTGGTCGATATTTTTTTTTTAGGGATTTTGTGAGAGAACAAGTTTTTTTCATCACAGAATCCGATATTTTCTATTGTTTTATTTGATCGAAATCTAATTTTTTGTATGTGTCCACTCGTCTATTATTCTCAGAGTCAGCTAACGCTTTAACTGTCACTCCCTCACTCGCTTTTAAATGCAGGTCGTTCTTGATTATTTATTCTTTTAAGTATAGAGCGCGAAATACCAGTCATTTGTGCAACTTCACGCTCACTTTTACCTGTAACTGGTTTACCGGCCTGGCTTAGAACAAGTTCATTAACAATCCCAATGTTTTCCGCAGTTCTAGTTGACTAAGGGCTACCACTTCCGGTGACGACTTTCAATTCTACCAGTTTGTGGATGTTTTCTCAAAAATCCAGCAAAAAAATGTGGGGGGGGGGCAATCAAGATACACTCTCAGAATTGGTTTCCATGCCTATTACTTTTTTTCTTCGTAAAGCTCTGATAATGTACTCATCGGTTTCGTTCAAATCCATATTAGATCTGAAAAAAGAAGAAAATGTGTATAATGTAAAATAACCAAATAAAAGTATGAAAATACCAGGCATTGGCTTCGCTACTCCCCCCTACGGGGTAACCTTGCGCTTCGCTACTAAGATTAAAATCTAAAAAAAAACATCCATGGTTAAATTTTTATAAATTTTCTGAACTTCGCCAATTATAATAATTTTAAAAAGGAACTCTAGACTAAATTTCTCCCCTTTCAAAATATCTCGTTGCCTAAATATAGTTATAGATAGAAGATATATAAAAATAAATTTTCTGAACTTCACCATTTGTAATTCTTTGGGTTTTAGAAAATCACTAAACTTCGATACTTATATTTATTTCTGAACTTCACCATTTTGTTTTTTGATATTATAAAAGAATTGTTAGAAATAACGTTGATAAAAAAACATAATTCATAACTAAACTAAGATGAAATTATTATTCAAATACTCCAAAATATCCCCTTCTTAAATTATAGTTAGTGATTTTGGTACCATATTTTTTGCAAACTAAATTTTAACAAATGCTTAACTAAACTCTTTTATTATTAGATTACTTTTAAAATAAAAATAAATTTTGGCATCGAAGTTTCAAATTTATAATAGTATCTTTTACCAAGATACAAAATTTGAATTTCAAAATTGGGGCCGTTTTTTTGACGGGGGTAAGGAAGGACCACCCTCTATATTCTTTCCATATTATGAACACACTTGCTCCATTGGGTACATAGCCTCCTTACTCTGTGCACTCCCATGTCGTATTATGTACACACTCTTTCCGTAATATGTGCACCCATCTTGTACTATCTGCAGGATGTACCCGCGAGGGAATGTCTTAAAAAAGCAGAGGTGTAGGTTAGATGTGAGAAACTATTTTTCACCAGCATCGTGATAGATTATTGGAATACTTTTTTAACACGATAAACAGTCGAATTATTTTTCAAGCGCCGGTTAGATGGGTATATGAGAAGTGGAAGTTATCATGGTTTTTGAGTTGTTTTGTTTGGGGGGAAATTATATATTGTAATATCAATATTGTTTTGGAGGTTTTGTTTTGAATGGACTCCTGGGTATCGGATTTTGGAGGGAAGAGTTTTTTTTATAAATTGTATATATTATATTATTGATATCTGTATATTTTAGCTGCATGATTTGGTTTTCGACAAGTCATGATGGTGATGCCATTTTAAGCAGTGTTGTGGACGCCATCTTATGGATGCAGTTAAAGGGGGGGGGGTGCTTGACCCGGATGACCTCTGATAGGCTCTTGCGACTTTTCTCATCCGATGAATTATGTTATGGACAACCTTGCTCGGCTGAAATTGGGAAGAATGGGTGCCATCCCGCCTCCCAATGCCTGCAGGTGGATCTGTTTCTATATCTTCCACACATTCTCACTATCTCTAGCCTCCTCCCTCCCCCTTTTTGCAAATCCCCCCATACAAACTTCTAGGCGAATATGCCCTATGTGCTATTGCGCTTTAATTTCTAGGGAAGGGGGGGGGATTGAACTATCTAACCTTTGGTCCTATGCACGGGTACACTTTTCGTGTACTCCAAGCGCCGTGTCAGCTTACTCCGACTTCTGGTCCGTACGAAGCCGTGCCTTTGCCCGATTCCCCCTCGGGGGTCTGGTCGGGGCTAAAAGGAAAGTAAGGGGTGTGGTAATCGAGGCTCCCTTAAGGTAAAGGGTGTGGTAAGGAAGCAGGGCGGAGTCTCTGCCTTGTGGTAACACGAGGAGACTGATAATAAATAGTCTCTTTTTATAGGACGGGTTTCTCGACGAAACCATGAAAACCCGTTTTAAAGGTTTTATTGTGCTGCTAATTGGACCCGAAATTGATGCCTCGATTAATGGTTTTACGAGTGGGCTTTTACTGATATTAGCGGAACAATTTGTCGGATAGGAACCACAGAGTGGGTTCGATTTGTACTTTCGAGTACCTGTGGTCTTGGAAGTTGATAGTAGTAAAGGAGAGATTGGCGGGAAAGGAACCGAGAAGAGGCAGAGAAAGAATCACGAGGTCGGATAATTAATGATTTAGGCATTTTTGAATGGCGCTCTCCAAGGATAGAGGTCTTCGCATAGCGCCTGTCTAGCGATTGGAAGCGGTTCGAGAGAGGAGGTTCTTCATGGTACCAGGCAAGGGAGACTAGGTAGGTGTTCATGGCACCTGACGAGGGCTATGTCACTCTGGGTAGCCCCCACATGAGACACTCTGGCCTCATCAGCATGGTTCTGGAATATAGGAGAGAATGTACCTATATGTTGCGCCGTGAAGATAGGAGGGAATGATAGCGGTCCTGTGATTGGCCGTGTGCTGATTACTACAGAAATTTATAGATTTTCCAATATAAAAGAACATTTTAGGTTATTTTTCATGTTTTTCTTTAAACAAATTTCTTTGGTTTTCTAATGTGTGACAAAAATGTTGAAGGAAAATAAAACACTAACAATCTAAGCCTTAGATTGTATGATTTTGGCCCCATTTTTATTAATATTTAAATAATCCACAAATAAGAATATCGTTATGTAACGAAGTTTGGCACTTTTCCCTATCCCTCTGACACCCTCCTGACCCCAGTGCAAGGAGGTAATATGGACCAGCATGACATTTGGAGAATTGCGTGCCCTCCACATCCCAGTTGTATACCCTGCAAGGGTGTTAATGATGGGCAGCGATAAATATGGACGATTGAGTGCCCTCCTAGCCCCAGTAAGAGGGGGTGTAAGATGTAGCATGGGCAACCCATGCTACAGCTAACATTTATGGAGGTGCGTACCCTCCGGGCCTCAACGTCCTGGGGAAGATGTGCAGCTTTACATATATCCTGCATACATTTTCACTTCCCCCATCATCACCACTTTGTTCTGACGGAGATTGAAATGAACCTCTTGACCTCTGCCTCTAGTTCTTGGTCATTTCCCGATTAAAGCCTTTTAAATAAAGTCAAATGCGCTTGGAATTATAGTTTTTATTTTTCCTGCAGGTAATTTTCACGCTTTACTAATATTTAGGGTTGGCGAGATTTACCTGTATAGTCGAGGTCATCCTTGACTTTCTCCTTTATTTTTGTTTGCACTTCCCATTTCTTTTTTTTCTGTTGAATGAAAATGCCCTCGTTGGTTTCAACATGAAAAACTCTTGATTACCTGTTCGTAATTTCCATTTCATGTTCGTACTTTTGATTACCAAGTCATAATCTCGATTACCTGTTCGTAATCTTCATTTTCCCTATGTTAAAAGCTATCTTATTCGTGGTCTTTTACATTTCCTCTATTCCGTGTCCTCATTTTCGCTCTAGAATTGCCCATACCCCCTTTAATGGGTGTTGGTTGCCCATTATTAGTTGTTAACTCATCCCTTTCCACCAGGGTACCCCCTGCTTCGATTGCCTCATGGGGGCAGCGACAGGAGAGCGCCGGTCCTCCATGTCCAACATACCTTGACGCCCGCCGTTACGTGATCATTATCATGATATTAGAGAAAGAGAAACAATGAGTTCTTACAAATATTTAAAATTGAATACATATATGTAAAAATAATAAAGAATAAGAGTTGTGAAAAGTGCTGGAACATTTCAGAGGAGAAGAGAAAGGTACAAGTCGGAGTATGAGAAAAGCAATATTTTCCCAGATGGATCTGGAGATCCATCTGTTATATTCTTTAAATATACATATTTATAAGGGATATTGATGCTAAATATTATTAGTAAAACGAAATGTGCTAAATATTATTAGTAAAAAGAGTACATATACACATGAAATGGGATTGTTAATATTTGATTACCTCGCCCTTTTACCCATTTAATTTTAGTTATTTCTTTTTTATATTAAATTTTCAGTCCTACTTATTTAACTCAAACTTTACTTAATTAATTAAATTATTAATAACCTTTACCTAATTTTGTATTACCTGTTAATTTAGTTTTATCACTTTTATTTATTATTTTATTTATTTACTTTGAACTGTTTTTTATTATTATTTCACTTTCACTTTTATTATTTCCATTATAAATAATTTATTGCACCTTAGTTGTACCTTTATTATATTTATCTACTTTGTTTCACTTTTAGTCACTCTTATTATTACCATCTATAATCACTTTTTGGACACTTATATTTATAATATTCACTTTTATTGCATACCATTTGTATCATTTTTTGTTATTATTATCTTAATTATTTACTCTGAATAACTTTTATTATTTCACTTTTATCAATATTACCACTTTTAGTCACTTTTTAAGACACTTATTTTATATTATATACTTTTATCGCACGCTGTGTTCACTTTATTTATCTATCTCTGAGGTTTTTGTCCATTTTTGATATTCTTGAAAATCGACATGTTCAAGGTATGGACGCTCGAATTTGGGATGAAGACGACTCCTTCTGCAATCAGGCCTTCTATTTCTTTTGCGTAGCACGGTCCCTCGAATGTCCATTTGAATTTCCCCCTGTGAATCCCTCGGAGCAGCCGTGTTGGGTGTCCTTTCGGGGGCCTACATAGGGGAGATCCAAAGACCCTGAGGGACACGTCCTCACCGTTGAAGAAGAAACCTTGTTCCAGAAGTTCCTTTTTCTCCGTGAGTGGAAATCCGGGATGCTTCAGAACTTCGTCTTCTTCTTCATCCCCTTCTTCCTCCGTAGTCGCGGTGTTTCTGTCTTCTCCCGTTTTCTTCTTTTTTTTCTTGAGATTTTCGTCTTTTGAATTGTCCTCCTCTGCGGGTACCACTTTTTCCTTAGGTTCCATTTCCTTTTCTTTTTCTTCGGGCAGGGCATAAAACTGTATTTTGAGTATGTTTTGCGAGGCGGGGTTGGGCGGAAACCATAGCTTTAAATTTGCCCCGTTCTTCTGCAGGAGTCGGTTGAGTTCCTCCGCAAAAGTTCCTGGGTTTGCCAAGTGGGCAAAAATTAGCATGGTCATTAACTCCCTGCCCTCACTTGGCCTTACCAGCTTCGGTGCCTTTATTCTTTCCGTGTTGATGTTTCTTGGGGCTGCTGCTTCGCTGTATGATTTTTCCTTTGCCTCCTTTTCTTCATTTAGTTTCTCCTCTTTGGCCCTAAAAGCTTCTCTGCGGACAGGGCACCTCATAGCAATGGCCTTGTGGGCTCCGCCGGCCGCAGTTAATGCACTTGGGCCCCTCCGATGAGCATTCTTTCCACCCGTGTCCTGTCTTTGAGCAGTTGGAGCAGGTCATTTCTTCTACCTTGCACTCTCCTGTTCGGTGATTTTCCACGACGAAACACTTGAAGCAGCATTCGATGGGTACGAATTCTTCTGCTTCTATTTGGTCAGGGCCACACGGAGGTAGGAGCCTAGGAGGCCCTCTCGCTTGGCCCTTTGCGCCATCTCGATGTTTTCGAAGATAAATTTTACAATATCATTCCCTTTTCCGATCTTCTCTACTTTTACCATCCTCGCCCATTTCTGTTTATTCAGCAGCTCTTCCCTGCTTTCTTCACAGGAGCTGTCCATGAAGAACGGGTCAAGGTGACGGAGGATAACGGTACGTCGAACTAAGATTTCCTGTGGTAACGATGCTTCGAGCCTAATCTCTCTAAGTGGCTTTTTGGCATCTTCCGAGACCAGCTTCTCGACATCAGGCATGGAGTCACAAATAGTGGCGTAGCCGTTGAGATATTCAATTAGTTGGATCAGGAGGATGTTTAGTGTACCGAAGATTGTATTCATTACCACAGGCCTTGACCGTCTCGTCCCTGCTCTGATGATACGGAGGGGGACTCGTTTTTCTCCTCGGGCCAACCTCAAAGGACCTCTTCAGATAGCAGTACTCCTTTTCCTGTGTGCTTATTCCTCCTTTCGATTGTGCGAAAAAAGAGCTTCCAGTCACACGAACAGAAGAGAAGTGTCTGGCTAAGTAGGGCGTCTTCAGAACCTGCCCTTAACTTTTCCTCCTTTGCCACGACCAGACACGATAAAAGCTCAAAATCAAAACGTAAAAATAGTAATCTCGGATGTCAATCCGAATCTCGCCGTTACGTCCACCCTTGGCTTCAAGTTAATCTGCGGCTATCTTCCACATATTTTAACTTCCGAATCAGATGCCTTCGTTGATTTCGTTTTAAACAAAAAAACAACAACAAAAATCACGATCTTCAGCCTTCTAACATTTTATACCCATATAATGGTACGCACTACACATTTTACTTCTCCATATCTTATGAATCTTTTTAAAAGCTTTCTACTGGCGATGCCCTCATTTATTCTCACTTTTTACTTTTTATTTTCCTGCCTGTGAAATTCTTCTGAGTATCGGAATTTTCAGATGACACCTTCTGATTCCCAATATGTAAATAATTTGCATATTATACAGCCCGAAAGGAGATTATATATGCGTGTGTGTGTGAAACACCCATTGACCCTTTATCTATGACTCTTCTAAAATTTATGTGCGTATGTTTGTGCATGTGCGCGTGAAATCAACGTCTTGCTTGTTGAATCCGAACAATCAGCCTGATACATCATGTAAATGCCTGTCAGTTAGAGATAGGTAACGTATGACTGTGTATGTGTGAGAGAGAAGCATACATACACGAGCCGATACATCATATATACCAAATATGGGCCAACCGGCCTCCGGGTCGAATGCGCCCCCCATCAAAATCTCGTACGGCCATTGGAGGTCTATTTTTTTGGTGCTTTTAGATGAAATAATCCAATAATTATAATTTAAGCGTTGCTACCTGTAAAATCTCCTCAACTTAATACTGTATATTAATTATTATTTTTTAGAACTCTATATTATTGCTTAAGTTCTATATTTTGTCTGACATGCAGCTCGCCGTCTAGACCGGGATGCAACCCGCGACTCAAAAAAAAAGGTTGCTATTAACCGACGTATCTCATGTAGGGGTATTGTAGCGTTTGTGTGTGTGTGTATGTGTGTGCGTGTGACATTCTCATCACTCTACCGCCAACTGCGGCTCTCCTGAAATTCAAATTTTACTTCTCCTGTCTTTTAAGTCAATGGCCACGCTTCAGAATCCCATTCCACCTTCTTCGACCTTCGATTCCTTCTTGTGCCGAGTGGACGAATAATCATGGTTTTATTGTCTCCCGATCAGCCTTTTTTTTCACCCGGGTCGGAAATGCCGCTTTGAGAATGGCTTTTGTAGCTTTCCGACTAATTAGTAATTAGTTAGCGCGCCCCCTCCCCCTTCTCTCGCTTCCTCATACCCGCCAAGTAAGTGAAAACTTCTTGCCAGGAATTAGCAGTTGCCATCGCCAAATCGCAGATCCCCCGATTTAGGGTTATAAATTTTCCCTTTGTTTCACAACAATTGGATTCGATTATAATTAATGTTCTGAAAATTGACTCTTTGAAACAGGGTTACAATTAAATTTTAATGTCTGTTTTTATATATATATATATATATATATATATATATATATATATATATATATATATATATATATATATATATATCTTCCGTTTTCTCTTTCAATGTGGTTTAATGGATTCATTTTCATCATTCTTTCGCGCTAATTTGAATAAAAGAACTCAATGGCGAGTTATGGTATATGATAGTGAAACTACTGTATAGGAGCCAAAAGTTTAATTAACGAGACTAGTTTCAGTATGTAGTTTATCATACCCTCTTCAGTCGTATATTGAGAATGCAATCGTTACAAAAGTCTATAAATAGCGTACAGATCAGTAAAAAAGGTAACAGGAGAAAAAGGTCATTAATCAGGGGGTGCGAGTCTAAGATCGTTGACTAAGCTGTTTACGATGAGGGTACGGTAATGGGGGCTGCATTTTAATTGCCCATCTGACAAATTAAAATTGGGAATTTTTCTTTGACCGAAATCTTTACAATTATATATGATTTGTGCCTTTGAATAGTCAATTTGGTGGTTGAAATTGTTAATATGATTAATATGAACATAAAGGTGATGTCAAACGAGGCAGTACCACATCCAGTATTCGAATTCATAGCAAGTTCTTTTTCATATTTCAGCTTAGCTTCTCTAACGGCCCGCTTTACGAGCCTTCGAGAGTCTACGTATTTTTTTCCAGATTTGTTATCGTTTCTTTTTTTTCTAAAACTTTGATAGTCTTTATTACGCTCCCGAATTAAGTTAATTATTAAAGGGCTAACCCACGGTGCTCTCTTTGACTTTCCATTCTTTCGACGTACGTACTTAACTATCTCAGAATCCACCGTGACCACATTTTGTTGTAGCTCCGAGTATTATGAAAACATCTTTCCCAGTTTATCCTTTTAATCCGGTCACGGAAAGTTTCAAAATTACAACTCCAAAATCGTAGGATTAGTTGTGAACTCTCTAGGCTCGCATTAATTTCAAACCTAATTACATTATGGTCACTCGTCGCCAAATGCTCACCCACGCAAACGTTTTCTACCAATGTCTCCTCTGTTGGGATAATCAAATCAAGTATATTTTGATCACGCGTAGACTCCTCTACCTGATGAGTACTTGACAGCAGTCAAGTCGTTTAAACAAAGGGCACCAGGATTAAGTGGCATAACGAAGGCGCACCTGACTAATGCACCAAACAACGTGCACGAAGCAATCTTAAGGATCTTCAATGCCTGTCTGAATTCTGGATGCTACCGCCAGGCCTTCAAAACGTCAAAGATGATCTTCCTGCCAAAACGGGGTAAACCAAAACACCAAATAGAAAGCTATAGACCAATCTCACTACTCTAGTTTCTCGGGAAACTCATCGAAAAGCTCCTCAACCTATATAACCCACAACAGCACTGTTTCAGGAGCAAGAGAGGGACGGAAACCGCGCTGGCAGTAATAACGGAAAAAAATGCCATCGAAATAGCGCGGGGCAACAGAGTGGACGTCATACTCCGCGATGTTGCCAAAGCTTTCGATAAGGTATGGATCCCCGGCATACAAGCACAAATCAGTGCCCTCAACATGGAGACCAACTTAACCAAAATATTATGCCACTACCTGATAGGAAGAAAAGCCATTCTGCAATTAAATGGCCAAATGGGTGACGCATTCGCTCTACGGGCGGGGGTCCCACAAGGAGGGTGTTTCTCCTCAACCTTATATATCATATATACCCATGATCTACCCCAACCAACGGATGAGTGTGCGATGTACATCCAATTAGCGGATGACATCACACAAATTATCTCAAGTAATAGACAAAATCCAAGAGATATCGCCCAAAGGACAGCGAGAGAAATCAAATACATAAACGATTTCGAAAAAAGGAACAAAATTAAAACAAACACAAACAAATTTGGAATTATTCCAATTAATCGAAGGAAAACGGCCACAGTTAGAGTCGAGGGGGAAGGATACCATTACAACACGGAGGGAAGAGTCCTCGGACTCAAGCTAACGACGAATGGGTCTGTCTCCCACCTGGCAAAGAAGGTGAATGAAGCAGAAGCAACAATGTCAACCTTGCCACGATTTCATAACCTTTCAAGCGAGAATAAAAGAAAATTATATACATCCCTCGTCCGTTCTAAATTATTGTATCCAACCATACCTACCCACATTATGAGTAAAAATAAGATACTAAAGGCCCAAAGGGTACAAAACTGGGCAACGAGATTCATTGAAAATAAAGGAAAACAGGAACGAATAGCATCCGAGGAACTGCATAGAAGAACCGAACTCGAACCTATCAATACCATACTCGACGAACGAGCCGAAGACCCGTGGGTAAAGTTAAATGAAACTTTACCCCAGGAAGAACTAAACAAAATAGTCGTACCAAACAATGAAATCCGTCAGATAAAATACAGGGTGAGATTTGACGGAAGCAAGAAAAATACAACGTTGAATGTAAACCCAATCTATAAATAACACAAAGTGACCTACCAAACAAAAACACACCGATATTGACAATCAACGAAGAATGACACACTAAAGAGAATACGGACAGAAAATAGGAATAAGAAATACAAAGAAGGAAATATAAAGGGTATATTAATATAGGACTACAAAACCACTGAAAAGTGCAAAAAAGCAAAAAAAATATATATATAAATATAATAAAACCAAAAATAAAGAGCTCAAAGGAGCAATTGATAACAAACCTCAAATATAAAAAATAGAAAGCAAAATAAGTGCAAAACAAAGCGTTCGCCAGGCAACCTGGCACAATTCACTATATCATTATCACCTTCACCGAATCATCACAATATATCATCCGTCACAAATAACCATCTCATAAACACACAATATCTCTACCTTTCTATCTCTCTCCAACACCTTCAGCTCTTAGCTCTTATACTATCCCTATTCCTATCCCTCTTGTTCATTTCTTGAAAAGGTCTTTAAGAATAAAGACGAAAGCGCTCGGAATCGTTTTTCACTTTTCCTTTGTGGGTGTATCTGCATAACTTTGACTCATGTGCACTTTGTGAGCTTTTTTCAAATATATATACACTGGGCCGCAGAAATGTACAACACACTGTTAGAAATGCAAATTTACATAATTTAGTTAACGCAGTTTAATAAAATTTACAACGCACGTGGAACTTTATGTAATAGATACAATGTAACGATCAGAAAAGCAAAATGGCGAACAGGAAAAACTTTATAAGGACAATAGTGAAATTTGACAGCGCAAAAGCTTACAACACATTAATATAAATACATGAATAGGTTACATCTGCAAATTGTATCATTAAAAACTAATCCTCATTCCGGAATATCTCGAATATTCTAAACTAAATGCGAGATTTCTTTCGTAATCGTGTAAGGCTACTGCATCATTCCTTACAATTAGTCGTAAAGTCAACATCATCATGGAGAAAAACAAACAAATATAGTCAAGATCTTCGTGAACGCATTGTAGCCCTTCATAAGAGTGGCATTGGTACAAATATATCACTGTACAGCTCAAAGTACCTCTAAATTCAGTTAGTATCATAATACGCAAATGGAAATCTCGTAATTCAATTCATCCTTTGGGTCGTTCAGGTCGCCTTCGGATGTTAACGAAATGTCAGCTCGAAACTTGCTTAGTATGATAAACGACAGACGACTCTTAGAGAGCTGCAGGAAGATCTGGAAACAAGGGGAGTTGAAGTTAGCAATGATACAATAAGTAGAACCCTGCGTCATTTTGATTTCTTTTCTCGTATTCCAAGAAAGACCCCACTCCTTAGAAAACTCTGTAAGCTAGCTTGGAGTTCGCAAATGAACAGTTAAATAAACCGGCAGCGTTCTGGGAACAAACCCTTTGGTCAGATGTAACGAAAATAGAACTTTTGACGAAATTCATTCAACAGGGTTTCGAGAAGGGAAAAAAAATAATCTTATGCGACAAAGAATACGATCCCTACAGCCAAATTAGGTAGTGGATTTATAATGGTATGAGGTTGTTTTTGCTCATCAGGAATTGGAAGAATGGAAGTGCTCGAAGGAAGAATGAACGGAGAAATGTATCGGAGAATTTTGGAAAGAAATTTGTTATATAGTGTTGAAACCAGGATGGGTCTTTTAACAAGACAATGACCCCATGCCACAGCGAAGCAAACTAAGAATTGGCTAATTGCAGGTAGAATTAATGTTTTGGAATGGCCAACTTAATCTCTTGACCAGAATCTCATCGAAATTCTGTGGAGGGAATTGAACCTCGTGGTCCAGAAACGAGATCCGCGTAATTTAACTGATTTGAAGAAAATATGTTTGGAGGAATCGAATAAAATGAGGCCAAGGACTTGTAGCAAGATCGTAGTAGACTACTCAAAGCGGATGCAAGCTGTAATTGACAACAAGGGCTATGCACCCAAGTACTAAACCATGTTTATATGAATGTGTTGTAAACTTTTACGTTGTCATATTTCACTATTATCCTTACCTAGGTTTTTCCTGTTCAACATTTTGCTTTTCTGATTGTTACGTTTATTACATACAGTTCCAGGTAGGTTGTAAATTTCATTAACCTGTGTCAACTAAAAGTATATAAGAGGACGTATTACTTCGAGGAACAAGTTCTACTGAATTTCATTGATACTCGAAAGTACGAATTTGAACCTCCTTTTGGGTGCTGAAGGGATAGGTCAGGGGTTTTAAATGGAAATTGTCATCTTGATAGGGGTAGGGATACTGCCCCCCCCCCCATCCCTGATTCCCCGCTCATGTATTTCTTTTGTGAGAACAAATAAAACAATGAACGGATCCGTTCGGCGCCACAACGAACCGCCGCAATCAAGAGAGTGAGCACACGAGAAGGCTTCCAATGGTGTCGGGGTTAGGTTGGTTTAAGCTGGGTAATGGTCGGTTGAACTAGGTAAGGTTAGGTTGAAATGGGTTGAACTAGGTAAGGTTAGGTTGAAATGGGTTGAGTTAGGTAAGGGTAGGTTGAATCGAGATGAACCATATGACATCAAAGGACATCTCGAGTTTATGGCATATTTGCTTAAATCTAAAGTAAATAAATGCCTGTAGCAATTCTGTAGTTCATTGCAAGTTCAACACAAAGAGGTAAGAACAAGCTAAATAACGAAGCGGCAACCCAAGGTTCTAAACTCTCAATCCCCACCCCCTCTCATTTTTTCTTTCTCTTTGTGTCACTAGTCCTCACCCGACAAAATATTATAATAAAACTCCGATTAATTGACTTATGAACACCAGGGAAACAATTGCCGTTGTTTTTGGATGAAATTTGCGCTTGGGGTAAGGCAATTTCTCTCTCCGCTTCATTATTTAGCTCATTTAGTCCTTGTATTCAACTTGTACTGAACAATAGTATTGCTACATGGCCTTTCCCTCATCCACTTAATTCTACCCATTTTAGAGCAAGTCCATTATCCGCTACGTTATTATGAATCCTCAATTGTTTGGGTTTTTTCTTTTGTTTTTATTATCTCTTAGCCTGAATATTCCGGAAGGCTTTTTATTGTTTTGTTATACTTTTACAAATACCATTAATTACTCATAAATGCAAACTGTCATGCCAAATTGTATGAATTTTCTCTCTACCTGAATCTCCCCTGTGTTTCTCTTATAATTTTATATCTTTGTACTTTGGTTTTATCATCCTCTATACCCCATTTTCTTTTTCTTCCTTCTACAATTTTAGGTAAACATATCATGTGTGTGGTTCTTTCTCTTCATTGTAAAACTAAAGATGGTACCAAGTAGACCGGTTATTTTTGTAATAGTCTCCATACAAGGGTGCAGTGGCGGCTCGTGTATAGGCACTGCGGAACTGCAGCACCCCCTATTTCCACTCGATATTATCGATAGCGTTCAATATAATGAGTCATTTTGTCTTTAATTCTTTCTTTATACTTGTACATTATATAATATTTTTAAATGTTTATTTCCTTTTACACAATATTAAAACAATGCTAAAAGATTTCTGATGCAGCACCCCCACTAATTTTAGCTACGAGCCGCCACTGCAAGGGTGTTTTTTATAATCTTAATTTAACTTCATTCTTCAATTTTCTCACGTATGTATTAATAAATACGCCTGCATATCATTAGGTACTTGTAAGTACTATTAAATATTTGAGTTCATAGAAATATATTTGTATATACCAATATATTGTTGTAAATATATTTGTATATATCAATAAATACTATACTAGTAAATAGGTACGGCCTAGTTGAATGGAAACATTGCTTCAAGCATAAGGGAAGTTAAGTCATATCGAGTTTGGTTAGCCGATGGATGGTTTCCAGATTATGGAGGGTTTTCTGGCAGCTACCAGGCGCTCTCATAGCGCCCTACTGAAATGCTACACTTCCGTGGTAAATCTCTTCTTAAACATTGCAGCACTCTCGTCAGAGACTTACGTATAGGCTGATTGCCTGACGCAGAAAACATCTGCACACGGAAAAACACTACCCCCGCCAATTGTTCATTCATGTTGATTTGGAAAGACAACTGATTGTGAAATAAATGCAAAATGTCAAGTTGAAGCGAGACTCAAAGGTTGGACCAGGATAAAGCTCATAAATCAGTGCCTCTCGCGTAAGAAAGCACTAAAAAGGATCAATAGCCCATATGCTAGTATTTTCGGGTATAGAAATGTATTTACTGATATAAAATGTATTTACTGGCATATAAAAGTATTTACGAGTGTTTATTGGTATAGAAACGTATTTAGTGATATAGAAAAATATTTACGAGTATATTTACTGATATAAAAATGTATTTACTTATATAGAAAAGTATTTACTGTGCAATGTATTTACCGGTATAGAAAAGTATTTACTTGTAGAAATGTATTTACTGATATAGAAAAGTATTTTCTAGTATTTATTGGCATAGAAACGTATTTAGTGATATAGAAAAATATTTACGAGTATATTTACTGATATAAAAATGTATTTACCGGTATAGAAAAGTATTTGCTGGCACAGAAATGTATTTAATAGTATATTTTGTTACCGTTAACTATGGTCATCGAGGCAGTACCTAGTGTTCAATGAGTGGTTCAAACCTTGCGTTGTTACTTAACAACCGGCACAAATTGGACCCGAATCGGGACTCCCCAATCTCTGATACTCATACTCATTTTGCCTTAACTTCGTTCAACGTTTTTCAACTCTACGTCAGCGTCTCTCAACCTTTTCGCCTTCATGCCCCCCCCCCCACCCTGAATTAATTTTCATATCTCAGGGACCCCCTGTATAAAAGTTATATATATTTATTAATCTTTTTCTTCCTCTTTCATAAATTTTAAGCTCATAAGGTAAACATTTTCTTTGTTATTGACAAAACAAAGAAAAAGATAACAAAGTGTTTGTTTAAGAAATTTCCTAGGTTTTTTTCTTAACGCAACATACCTCAACCATAACGGCAATACCCCAAATTAAATATAAATGACTTTTAACTTGAAAATTTTGAATGATATATCGCGTTGACTTTATTTTGATATCTATTTTCTTAGCGCCATCTGACGACTGCCATCACTGGCATAAAATCGCCGTTTTTGATACCAAAGTATACTTTGATAATATTCCACACTTGTTTAATAAAAATTTAAATCTTAATTTAGACAACAAAAATGTTTTTAAAATTATATTTTTCATGCGATTAGCCTATTGAGATGTCTCGCGGAACCGCTGCGACCTCTTGCGGCTTGGTCAAGAAACCTTGCTCTCGGTCGTAGGCATTCGATGACGGAAATACTCGTTTGTTTATTTTATATAGTAAATTTGTTGTGTCGGTAAATGTACCTTTGCTGGTAGCCACCGATGAATGTATTAAAATGTATTAAAATGATGTTAGATTAGGCAATGGATACAGTCAATTGCTTGACGTGGATGAAGAGATTCTTCCAGTCCTGCCTGCCCTGTGCAGTGGCTACTTCTCGTTGCTATACTAACCGTTAAACCGCATACAATTACTTGTTTGGCAGACATTTTATCAAAATTCCTCTATAGTTGCTAAGGTTCACTCATACAGTTTGTGCATCCGCTACAAATGGGATTCATTGGGTATGAGTACCATTCAAAATCTAGCTGTGCTTGCTCAGACAGGGACAACATATGCTGTATATATCTCAAATACTCAATTTTGGGGTTTATGTTTTTTTCTATAGTTATTATTTATTGTTGTTTTAGTAGCTGTACCTTTGCTGGTAGCCGCCGATGAATGTATTAACATTTTCGGTGAAAAATAATTCTCCTACCTGCTCTGTAGCCTCCTTTCCTTGATATAACTCCAACACGCGTTTTATCTACACACCGTTTTTTTAGCCCTTTTGTTCAATCTATTGAAAGGGGATTCGCTGTATCAATACCATTTCGAATCTTACATCGTCTGTTTGTTTGGCCTCGGATAAAATAGACCCAGTTTGTCAAATTCTATTACTGCTTTTTGCACTCATCTGACGAATCGCTCAAGCCGGTTTTTAATTGAAGAACTCCCTCACCCACCCCATTTTGTGCCATTAGACCCAGGAAACACTGGTTTATGGGACCAAAAATGGAAATGTGAACACTTTAT
This sequence comes from Ceratothoa steindachneri, assembly GCA_963969495.1. Classification (NCBI taxonomy): domain Eukaryota; kingdom Metazoa; phylum Arthropoda; class Malacostraca; order Isopoda; family Cymothoidae; genus Ceratothoa; species Ceratothoa steindachneri. Next base: position 144,518,021 of record OZ018319.1, read on the forward strand.
ACCGATATCTACTCAGCAATCTATATTTACAACCTAATCTTAAGAGGTTTCTTCCCATCCATTAGACGTTAAGAGGCAAAAGGATGCAAAGATTATAAAGCCTATTCATTAAGTGGCTCAGAAAAAAAAAAATATTCCCTGAAATGACAATCACGATTTTTTAATGGAGTCGAGGAATTAGGGACATTTTTTTTCTTCAACTCTTGTATGGCCATTTTTTAATGGATTTGTGGAATTAGAGACATTTTTTGCGTGGTTTACTCATGTATTTTAGATGCAAGATCTAAGTTATTCGAAGGTAGTCCATATTGGGAGTGAGGAAGTCAAAAAATACCTGTTTAAACATTATTAAAAAGGACGAACTTATTTATTCGAATAAGGTTCTTAGTTCGTACTTTCGAGTGTATTCGTTCTGTAATACGAACTTGTTCATTACTAATTCCTACATTTATGGTTAATAATATATGGATCAGGTCTAGCTTGGAATTCGCGTGCCCTCCCAACATCAGCACCTATACGAGTTATGTGCCTTTATTGTTGAGGTTTGTAAGTGTATAGAGCAGGGGTGGGCAACCTATTTGAGAGTGCGTGCCAAAATCTTCCAAATATTTAACACAAAATTTTTTCACGTGCCAACCAAATTTTTGGGAGAACATATTATTTGATATCTCTTAAGAATTTGAAGAACTTTTTTTTAAATAATAAAGAATCACCCAAGAGCAGTAGAGACATAGTATTGTGAGTCATTATGTAAATTATGTAAAACTGACTGAATGAAAAAGATTATAAAAGGCTTTACGAAAAGGTTTTTTGTGTGGATTTTTTCATTAGCCTCTAAGTATAATTGTAACTGCCATACGTATTCACACAATTTAAGGACTATTATTAACATCAACACCAAAAATTAAAATTGATATTTTTTTCGATTAATCAGTCATTATTTTTTCCGTTATACCTTTGGATTACTAAATCACAGTAAAAGGTTACTAACAGATAATCTCTTGCCTTTTTTAAATCCTTTACAATTAATGTATAAAAAAAGAAAATATATTTATTTACCTTCAAAACTACATTCAAACAACCACTTTCGTAAGAAAACATCAGATAAAACTAGAGTCAGAAAACTGGTTGGCTCTTTCTATATATTATTTTTCAGCGGGATTTCTGTTGCTGTATCACTGATGACAGATTTTATATCGGGTTTATATTTAATAACCTTGAGAGATATGCATGCACTACTAGTTTCATCCATCAGGTTACTCCTCTTACGAAACTCAACAAAGTTCATCCCTGAGAACAAAGATTCATAAGCATATGTAGACGAAAACATGGATAGTAATGTTGTTGCAAAGTTCTTTAAACAGATAATTTTCTGGAATAGTATTCTAAATCCTTAATACTTCGTTTTCCGCATTTCTCTCGTTACTCCCGTCTCTAATCGCTCCTTTTTCACTATTTTCTAAGTCAACTCTAAGATCAAAAAATTTTTTGTTTCCAAATTGAGCTACTTTGAAATTCAATCAAGTGCATTTCATATCATCCATGTCTATCCAATGAAAACATTTGCAAGTTTAGTTCATCCAGTTTGATAGTGTCTGGAAACTTAATGAATTTTGCCGTCTCTTCCAGTTCTCTAAACCTAGCAAATCTTGCAAAGAACTGCCCAACACTTGCCTCAATAATTTTTACAAACAGCTTTTGAAGACATTGGCGGTTTGTTATGTCATCTTTCGGGAGATCATCGATGTACCTCTTTGTTTTTGGAAAGTATCTGAATTTCTCATCATTCTAAATCTTTCTTAAAAACCTCTTTAAAAAAAACGGTAACCTGTGCTTTCGCGTGCCAGAAATAAGTCATCGGTGTGCCACATTTGACACGCGTGCCAAGGGTTGCCCGCCCCTGGTATAGAGAGTTACGTGCCCTCCAAGCCCCAACTCCTACAAAGGGATCTGCCTTCATTGTTTAGGTTGTCGGTTCTATAGTTACTTGCCCTCCCGGCCCCAACGTTCAGAGAGGCATCTGAGTTCATTGTGAAGCCTAGCATATTTTGTAGAATTGCGAGCCTTCCCGTTCCCGAGTGCCTTAAATAGTCTCACATTTAGACTACTCGTGTTGTAGACATTCTACACATTATCACTTCCACCAACCTCACCATTTAAAGAACTTACAAACTTTATGACGGAGATGACCTTTGTCGTTTTTTGTTGTTGTTTTTTACATCCCCTCCCGGCTGTTCCCTCATTCTTTGCTGACCGAATAAACTTATCAATCTGTTTATTTATTTTTCTATTACCATGATAACCCCGTTTTTCCTCTTTTTTATTGTTTTCTTATTTTCCTTCGGGTTAGTGCTTAGCCGAGTGGAAACACCTCTTCCGCCCAAAGCGAAGTTAAGCCACATTGGGTGTGGTCAGTCGCCTGATGGAATCCTGATTCCAGTTGACTTCCCAGCGGCTGATAAATACCCGTGGTTCGGAATTCACGTTAATGAGTAGGCCCCACTGAGAACTAAGATGCATCTTAAGTGAAAGCAGATGGGTGGTAAAAGTCCGACCAATTTCTCTCCTTTTTTTTCCTATTTCTTCTGAAATGAGCCTATTTCTAGAGTAAACGTGTTTTTATAAAGAAAAATCATGAATTTTGTTCTCTTTCAACCGCACTTTTCAATTGACAACGAAAGAATCGACATTAATATCATTTCCTAATTAAATAGGAACTAAAACTTTAGCTTTTCTCCATCAAATTCATTTAGCATTCGAAAAAAAATGCTACCGTCTAGCCTAACTTGGCGCCGTTTTGGAACCACCTAATTAATGGGTAGTGCAATTTTCCGTTGAGAGTAAATAAAAGATGTCAAAGATTAATGTAGGGTCTATAGGTAACCCACACGAGTAAGCCCTATGTTCGTATATTTAAATTACCTTTTGTGTGTTATTTTTGTTTTTGTACTATCATCCTCTATTTTTTTAGTATTACGAGTACTGTCTTTTTTAGTCTTTTTTATCGTATAGTAATTTATTCTATAGTTTATCACACTACTATGGATTGTAACGGAAGGATTACAAGTTAACGGAAAAATGTTTATTTTTATTTATATGTATGCAAAGATTTATACATATATTCATTAATAGATAAGATATATAGATTATTACAATATTGTCATTTTTCGTCAGGCGAGTAACAAGACATTCGGAAATAACCTGTAGACTAGGTCTTTTGGATCAATACCGTTTGTTGGTCTTTTTGGAAACGTTCTAATCGACATAACTAATTTTATATATTTTTTTACCTTTACTCACTTATCTAATTAGTACTTTTCTCCTATACTATTTTTTCTATAGTTTACTAGAGAAACAACGGGAAAATGAAATTTATCAACAAACACATTGAATTATACTTGCAAATCATTCTAGGCTAGGTCTGAGGCTAAGAATTGTTTTGAAAGGTTGCAATCAACATTACTTTGATATTAAGTAGACTTAATACAAGAAAAATAAAGTTAAAAGTAAATACGGTACCTTTCTCTGTAAACAATGTTTTATTATATGAAAGTACTTTTCCATATAGGAGAATGGAATTCATTATTCCTAGTCGCCCGGCATGAATTTAGTTTGCTACGCCATTCCAAGCGTGCACAAAGAGCATCGAGTAAAAGTTTTAAAAGTGGCTAAAAGGTGTCGAGCAAGTTAATCCAGCATAGTTGAGATTTTCTAGTTGCGGGATAAGGCGACGGGGTCAGAGGTGAGGGGCGACCTGACTCGTAACCTTTGAAATAGTGCCGTGGCACACATAAGGCGTGGTTTAGTTTTTGTTAAGATTTGTAAGAATCATTTTTAGCCGTATGTCTGTCCTTTACCGCTGAACTATTGAAACCTTGTTGGTGAATTTGGGCCATGAAAGAACTTCAATCTTTCCTGAAATTATAGCAACATTATTTTCACAATTGAGTCAATAGGGAGTGGTTTATAACCACTCCCTAAAATTTATAAGTAGTCTCTTTTTTTACAATCTTGTACTTAATATTATTTTACACATCCTATACCAAGTCTAGTTTTCTTATACAGTAATGCATATATTAGTGTATTTTTTTTACAGCAATGATGCATGTTACTGTAATCTTTTACATTATCACTGAAAATGATTACAGTATTGTAAAAAATTACAACTTACTGGTGGATCTGCTGCCAGTACATTGATTTAAATTTTACAGTCTAAGCTTGAGACCTAATTATACAGTATAGCTCTTGTCAAACGGTCTTAAATTAAAAAATAATTTGCATTTACCAAATCAGTCAGAAATAATTTGCACTGTTTGGAAATTTTACGCTAGAGATTGGTGTTTCACAATGTCCGACGTTGGTTCCCTAATTGTTAGTCTTTTCTAATGCCGTCGCAAAGTTCGCCGCCACTAAACGTAAATTTGTAGCAAAACTATTGCTAGCTCCAAGGGTGTTTTTTTTATTATAGATAAAATATGATGATGCTTTAACTTAAAAATAAAAAAAAATCTTTTAGAAACTTTTCTTCTACTTTAGTGACACTGATAATTGTTAACTACATATCCACGGCTCTTTGTGGAGTTATTACGAGATGCTTCGTGCTGTGGGTTTGTGGTTGTAGTTTTGAGGTGTGGAGAGGAAAAAGGTTAAAGCATCTTGGGCATTTCCTGTCAAGAAAATGTTGATGTGAGGTCTGTGTTTCCCCCCTCCCCCCTCCGCTTCTCTACGTGATTCTCCGCTAACACCGGCGACTTTGGGTCTTGTGAAACCCCGTGTCTTTTAGGGGGTCGAGGTTCTTAGCAGTTTCTACCGGGTTATTCTTGGGAAGTGCCACGTAAGGCTCATGAACCTTCTCCACGTGTAAACTCAAGCATACCATGGCCTGATATCAGTTCCAGTGAGAATGACCATTCAGATCCATTAAAGATCCACGTACCAGCAGTTATGAGACCCACAAGGGAATCATGGTGAGTTGATCCGATAAAGCCAAATAGCCAATGAGTACAAATCAAAAACTTGTAAGAGAAAAAGTCTCACAAGCCCTAAACGACTTACAGAGAGGCTTAAAGAGTACAAAATTAAAATGTTCTGCTAATTACTGGCCAACGAGTACAAATTCAAACACCACGGGTCCCCCAAAACAAGAACGATTTGCACAGGTGTTTAAGGAGTACAAACGGGAGCTATTCATTAGAGACAAATGGACAGAATACAAATTCAAAATCCCTTCATCTGAACCCCCCGCCCCCAAACCCTAAACGACTTTCAAACCTGAACCATTTGCACAAAAACTTAATGAGTACAACCCCTGGAAGTCGTCTGTTCAGACTTGATACGTTTCAGCGTGCTTCTAATCATCAAGCCACTATAGACCTGTGACCTTAGCCCCTCGCTGCTGTAGATGTGGTTTCTCGATGTACACAAACATCAATAACTGTTCTATCCACCTCAGTGTGACGAATGTGTCTACGAGTCAGCTTTGGCACTCGGTGGTGGACGCGAATTGCACCTTCTTCAGACAAAAGCAGACGCCCAAACCCCCAAATTGCACCTCTGGGAGTTAACCACCATGCTGTGATTCGTCAATATCTTTTGACGTTAAACACGAAACGATCTAAAGCAATCATGGAAGCAGAGGTCAGAAACATTAATAATCATTATGATGAACGAACGAGGCGGATGGCACTGGATAGCTCAACCAGCATCTTTGTAATCACCTACGTCGAATCTCCTGGTGGAGGTGCAAAGATTTCTCTAATGACTAAAATTATTTTCAAAAACTAATAAAATATTAGGCGAAAATGACTTGGAAAGCAAAATAGACGAGAAAATGTAGATTCGTCTACCGATAACCTATAGAGAATGACGCGGTTAAAATAATAATGTTGAACCGCCTTAACACTGCTTCGGACATGCCTGGGGAAGGGGGCACTCCTCACCCCCTTTTCATTCCCCTACGAATGCGTGACCACCCTTGTGTACAGCTACGCCAAAAGTGATGGTTAAAATGGCTAATTGACATGGTTATTATTGGGGCAGTTAGATTGGTCTGACGTAGTCACCTGCGTGGATAAGGCGTGTACCCCTGGTATGTCCGGTAGAGTGTGGAAGATACTCATTGTTATACTAATGCATATCACGGCTGCTTGAATTGCCAGCTGAGGTAATCAAATTTTTTGGTACTTGGTAGTAATAGTAAAAAAAAACCAAGAAAATTAAGGAAAAAAAGATACTGAAGAGAAACGGTGCAGCAGAAAGAATCCTCAAGTTTTAGTTAGCTCTTTATTCAAAGTGGAGAAGATAAGCCACACAAACACCCACTGAATGTATAGAGAGCTTTCACTATATCGGAAAAAATCCACGAATAACAAATTTATTCAAGTCCGGAAGAGGAATTTTCTTCCATCGCAAAAGGCATTCACTCCAATCAACATTCAGCATCCAGCGCTGCAACGGCAAATCCAGTGTGACTTGGGCTTTCAAATGTTTAATGGCCTCATTTGTATTAAACCACGTTGAAGATCGTTTCAGATTTTTGTGTATATTCATTGCACTAGTCCTGGCACGTCACTAGTCTCTCGTCTTTCTTAATGTTTATTTTGAGTCTGTTCAAGTTATGTGGAACAGGTTTCATACCACTCAGTATGATAATCGTGTCTCGGCTCAAGTGGAACCCTCGGTTTTCTGCCGACCAAGCGCAGTTGTGTAAGGAGACTGGCTCGAACCCCATCATAAGCTGGCATCATAAAATGACTGTGAAATCCTAATGGATCTTCAAGACTTTTAAGGAACCAAGAGTGTACAGTCAGCTCAGTTGGTGCTGCTGTCTGGTTGGTGTGGTGCCTAGTTTTGGAGAATTTCCCAATCAAGTTTAAAGGTGTAGAACGGTTGTTTACAACCAGTGGTACATGAGATCCCAAATGGTACACTTATGTTATTCAAGGGGTACATTTACATGTATCAAAGAGGTACACATTTCACTTATCAAGGGTACATTTACATGTATCAAAGAGGTACATATTTCACTTATCAAGGGTACATTTCAAATTTTCAAGGGGGACACTTACACTTCTCAAGGGGGACACTTACACTTCTCAAGGGGTACATTGGCACTTCTCTAGGAGTACATTTACACTTCTCAAGGGGTACATTTACAGTTCTCTATGGGTACATTTACGCTTGTCAAATAATACATTTGCACTTCACAAGGGCTACATTCCCAGTTCTCAAGGGGTACAATTACCCTTATCATGGAGTACATTCACACTTCTAAAGGGGTACATTTACACTTCTAAAGGGGTAGATTTACACTTCTTAATGGGTATATTTACACTTTTCAAGGGGCACACGCGTTTCTGAGAGTATTCGTGGTAATAAGTATCTCTGAACAAGTTATTGAGTGAAATATTTCAGGCATGACGTACTTATATTTGCTAATCATCATCATCATCATCATCATCATCATAATCATCATCATCACTTCACTAACTATAATTTAAGAAGGGAATTTTTTTGAGTATTTGAATAATAATTTCATCTTAGTTTGGTTATGACTTATGTTTTTATCAAAGTTATTTCTAATAATTCTTTTATAATATCAAAAAACAAAATGGTGAAGTTCAGAAATAAATATAAGGATCGAAATTTTGTGAATTCTTTAAAACCCAAAGGATTACAAATGGTGAAGTTCAGAAAAAAAATTTATATATCTTCTTCTATAACTATATTTTAGCAACGTGATATTTTGAAAGGGGGGAAATTTAGTTTGAGTTCCTTTTTAAATTTATTATAATTTGCGAAGTTAAGAAAATTTATACAAATTTAACCATGGCTGCTTTTTTAAAATTTTAATCTTAGTAGCGACCAATCAATATTTATTAGCGTAACAATTATTAAATAAATACAATTTTATTTTTATAGACATATTTTTTAGGTGTACAAAGCAACTTGGGCTGCATAGGAACGGAAGTCCGATGATGTTTTAAATTGAAAAAAACTTAGAAACATCTTAACCTATTACGCCCCCCACCCCCTAAATCATTGTGCATCAATTAGAGGTTGGGAAAAGTTAATCGTTAATGAGTTATTTCGTTAAAAATCTAATGGGAGTTAATACTAAAGCGTTGTTAATCATTATTATAAATCAAAACAGAAAACATTCCTTTTTAAAACGACATCAAAACTGCAAAAATAATAAACTATTAAAAATTTTAAAATTATAAAGGAAAAAAAAGCGAAGACAAAAAAGCTTCTAACGCATTAACGATTATCTTATGGCACGATTTCAAGTTAAAATAACATTTAAATTAGTTAATATGATAATGTCCGCAAAACGCATAATATGAATTTCTAGTGTCGTATAAACAGGAGATGGAACAGATGTGGGTAAATTTATATACATGCACTTTTTTTTAACTGTCCTTACAAACAACATAAACTTAAATCTCAAGACCAACTAATTACTCATGATGAGTATTTGATTGTAGTAAAGACTGCAATGCACTTTGTAGCGTGCAGAAATGTGTAAACGAGCGGTTTAAAAACTTTGCTTAAATAGGTCTTTTTCAGACTCATGATAGCACCGTGGATTCGCCGCTGACTACCAGAAAACTGTTCGCAACTCCTCAACGCTAATTTCTTTCTTTATTTTTTATTCACCCCTTCTTCTACCCCTCTCTATCTACACCTACTAGCTTAATCCATATTCCCTCCTTTTTGATGTTTCTTCAATCTCTTATTCCCTCCGTTTTTAGTGTTTGTCTAATCCCTTATTATTATTCCCAGCCGAGTGCAGGGCTCTTGCCTCCTTTGCCGAGGTGAGGCAGGTCCGAGAGAGCTGCGGACCTCTCGATCCCGAGGCCCAAAGAAGTATTCTGTGTGTTTCAAACATTTTCTGCTGCCAGGGCCTGTTAGGTACTCCGGGGACAACCATGCTGAAGCTAACATCTGTATGAATGCGGACTTTCCCGGTTTTAACTCTGTCACGTTGATCTTCCACTGTCTTCCATTCCTTTTTTACTTCCTCCATCTCTCCTTGCTATCGAGAGAAGATGCCATCGTTGGTTTTCGCTTCTTAACTTTAATAATAACAATGAAACGACCACATTTTAACCCTACCTATCTTTACAAGCGCTTACGCTCTAATTTTCTCGTCGGAATGCACACGTTGATTTTTGATTTTTGTTGTTGTTGTTGTTTTAAGCTATTAATAATAACACTTAGAAAATACTCACCTCTGCCTGAGTCAGAAAATGCCTCATCTCGCAATGTTAAAGAAAGGGACTAAGTAATCCGGATATGGATCTGTATCCAAATCTACTCACTCCTTCCATGGTGCAGGGTCCAACTCTTCATTAGCATCCTTAGTGAATAAGTGATCAAGACTCCACGTCCGGATCTGGATCCATTCTCAGATCTAATAATGCCAACAACTCACACCTTCATTTTTAATACTGAAATCTGTCACTTACTTTCTGAGATTTAATGGGTGGGAATAAGAACCCGAATTTGGATCTTGATCCGCCCTCAAATCTACTCCATTCTTCCACGGTTCAAGGTCCACCCGGTCCTAAAATATAAACGGAAGCGTCAATAGCATTTTTGGAGATATCTTATATAAAAAATAATGGGCATACGTGATCCAGAATTCACCTCTGGATCTGGATCCGACCCCGAGATCTAATAAACTTCTCCTTGGCCAAAGAGTTACACACCCCTTCACAAAATTATAAATTGAAATCTTTTTTGAATAGATTTCAATATAAAGTCTTAGACGTGATTCGAAAGAAGTGTTTCAAGGTTAAGACTAGTATAATAGGCGAGGCTTTCAAAATAGACAAAATAAAAACCTTAAATGAGATTTATAGCCTAGTATTGCCTAGGCTTTCAAAGATGACTAACTTCATGGTCTCGGGGCAGATTTTATTTAAAAATGAGAAACAAACATGTAAGTCATTTAAAAAATAAACATTTGTTAATAAATATGTAACACTACCCTTTCAAGTAATGTAATTAGTTTTTATAAAGGAACAAAAATCTTGAAATGGAATGTTTAACATCTATTTTCATGTATAAACAAAGCCAAAAGCGCTGGGAATCTGGGGTTTTTTTTCTACTTATGGGGTATTTTATTTAATTATTAATCGCGTGTTACTTAGTGAACTCTAATAAATAAATGCAATAACTTTTTAAAAGCATAATGAACTTAAATGAGTCGCCAAGATCTGCAGAAACATGATTAGACATGTTTGGACATTCAACCTGAGCGCAGACTTGGGTCGGAGTTCTTTGTCAGTGGCAGTCTAGAACTCGATCTGTAACCAGTGAGTTAGATTGTGCTTTTGTGTATTCGTGTATTCTAATGTGTTGATACTCCTATAATGTATCATTATCTTCCCGGAAAACTGAATAGTCCAAATTATTTCTGCTACACTGCGGTTGATTGTGTCAAATCGCAAAAAACGGGTGATCAGGATAAAAGTTAGGCCCACCATATTTTTTGTCTCTCATATGTTAGACTTCTTAGAGTTGGAGGCAAAATGTTCACAACTTTTGCCATCACTATGGTTTGGAGAGAACCCAAGAAAAAAATGCAGATTGCTATTTCTGTTCTGCACTTATATGGTATAACCTCAAAATTCCACCATACTCTTGAATATCCAGGAGTTCACCGTCAGGAATTACGTATGGCAGAACCTCCAAGAAAAATCACTTTGAGCAAACAATGAGTCTGGTGATGAGATAATAGGACCAAGTAGAAAATTTGCGACCAACATCCGGAGCAAACTGTTCTTCAATTGAGAAGATATATTGTCTTTACCTTAATGATCTTGCAAGTCATTTAAATTGGTTTAATAAAATGAAATTTGAAGGGTCCTGGTTAAATAAAGGGTTTGAATTTTCTCCAGAAAGGAACTAAAGTGTGTTTATGTCGCCATCGCAATCACCTCAAAGAACTTTTGGTAAACATGAAGATCGGCGACGCGCCCCAAAATGAAGGGGGTTTTTGCGTGTATGTTTCGTTCACCCGCGCCTCCATATTCATGCGCATTTATTTAAATAAAAACGTTAAAACAAACGTTAGAACATTATTCTAGAAACAATTATGATTATATATTAGGGGGCTGTGCCCCCCAGACCCCACCCCCAAATTGATTGAAACTCAGGATCATCGTAGGGGGGTCCCTTTGCAGTGATACCTCCCCCCCACGAACAGTCCCCTTGAATTTACTCCAAAAAGATGAAACATATTGGAACAGGGACGAAATCGTTCTCGATCTTCATATTTACCGAACTTTTATCTCGTGAAGATGACGTCTTGTTTCACAGTTTTTTTTATGGAGGCCCTTGACTACAAATATAGGGGTGGCGATTGTAAATCGACTCCTCAAAAGTAAGAGTGAAACAATTTCTCACCAACGAGAAAGCGACCTAAATGTTATGGCACTTTTATTTCGAATGTAATTTGGTTACACGACGATGGTCGTTTGTTTTATAATTCAACGGATGAAAAAAGCCGCAAGGGCCTATCAGCTCATCCCAGTCTACAAAGCCCCCATTAACTGCCTCCACAAGATTGCGTCCAAAACACTGCTTTAACAAAAATTATGAAGAACTTCTTCGTCCAATGTAGAGAAAGAATTAACGATGGATTCACATATTTGAGCAATTCCACCAAATCAGGTATTCGAAAATAATGGAGGGTATTTTCGTGCGAATACAAATCAGGGAACCTTTTCGAGATGAAACAGTTGAAAATTGTGAGAAAAAAAGAATTGCTGGCATTTAAGATATTTTTCAAAGAACTTTGTGGAATTCGCAGATCAGAAAAAGACTAATGTTTTAAAAGAACTCATCCATCATCTTTATATAAACTATGGGGTTCAATGGGAGTCTAAAAATCTCATTATTAGACTCGCAGTACGAAGGGAGGTGGGCCCGTTCTCTGTAGGGAAGATTTCTGCTGGACACTTCTACATTTAAGAGGTATGTTTGGCCTTGATTGTTAAGTAATATACTTCATCTTTTCTCTACACATGGTCGCCGTTCTTGATGAGTCGTTTCCAAAGATTTCTGTTTAGTGCACTTATTCTATTTAGTCCTTTCTCTCTCATGTCACTCAGAATATAGTCTTTCCATCTCATTTTCGGTCTTCCTCTTCTTCGGCTCCCCTCTACCCTTGATATATGCCGCTCTTCTTGTAATGTGCCCAAACCATCTCAATCTTGCTTCTTGTACTTTACTTGATAGTTCGGTTACTTTCACCGATCTTCGAATGTAAAGGTAACATAAGAAGATAATGGAATGTGTTCTTTTCTAACTTTGTCTCTTAGGGCACTCCTGACATCCACCTCAGCAACTTCATCTTCGCCACATCGAGCCTCACTGCGGGTCTCATTACTTTGACTTTGACTTTGTGTGTAAGTGCGAGAGCACGTGAGGGGAGACGATAGGGTGTGGGGGGGGACAGAGAAAATAGACAAGTGGAGAAGAGAGAAAAAAGTGTGGAAGAGGTGCAAAGAGATGCCTAGGGTCTGGTGATCAGACTTATCACTTTTATTATTTTCTTGCTTGTGTGAGTTCATTTGTGTTGTTTTGGGTTTTTGGTAATAATTATAAGTTTATAAAATTATAAAAAATATAACTATTATGGCGTTCAAGCCATTTGTCTCAGTAGCTTTAGTATTTTCATGGTTTGTGTTGTGCATTGCCTGTTTTGTACATGTTTTTAGTATATTTAAGTGCGTGCATTTGTATTGTTTTATTGTATGTGTATTTTAGTAGTATAATTGTTTCTTCTTTCTTCTTTCTTCTCTCTTCTTTTGTAGATTACTTCTTTCGAAGTTCTCTTCGTAATCGTTGGATTTTCATTTTCATATTCTTGGTAAAGTTGTCATTATTGGTTTCTTGTCATAGTAGTGTTTCGAGTAATTTCTTTATTCTTGTGATTGATGTTGTTTTCACAGGTATTCCTTTATCTCATTTCACGCATAGAACGGCACTTCATCTCCGCCAGCCACTCGGTTGGCGGAGCTGGGGAATCTGGGGGGACATTCAGCTCTTCTGTTCTGGTTAATCATCTGGGTGATTTCATCACTCAGTTCACGATTAACCAGATCCTGCATTTTCCGGGTCCGTTCTTCTATGACCTTGTTAATGGGAATTATCCCCGCCTCTCTGTGCAGGTCTTCTTGCCGTCTTCTTTCATGCCTGCGTGTACCCGTTATTAGGTACATGCATTTATTTTGCACTACTTGAAGACGCCTCTTTTGTGTTTTTGAGACACATGAGAGGGTGGAGGCGGGGTAAAGCAACGTAGATCTTACAAGGGCATTGTAGATCTTCTTCTTGTTGCTTTCACGTAGATTTCTGAAGCGGTATAGAGTTCTGACAGCGGACGAGGCTCGAGAAATTCTTTCTTCGACGTGCTTTTTGTACCCGGTAGAGGTGATTTTCATACCGAGTACATTGCATTCGTTGGTGTAGGGGTATCGCGTATCCCCCACACGCACGTCTGCCCTTGAGGTGCGTCCAATGGGGACCACCTTGAATTTCTCCTGGTTTGTTCTTATTTTCCACTGAGCCTCGTAGTTGTTCAGGTTCGCGATTTCCATCGCTGTCATGCGAGCTTGCCACGGCGCATGCCTCCATGGAGATACGATTATCTGGTTGAAATCATCGGCGTATTGAATATTGAGGGAATTGGGGTACACAGGGTCTGGGACGTCCGCGGTGTATATCGAGTAAAGGGTGGGGGACAGACACCCCCCCTGCGGGAGGCCCGCAGTGAGCGGAAACTTTGGTCCGTCCGTGCACCCTAGACTGACATACGCCGCTCTCTCCATGACATAGTCACAGAGAGTTCTTTCTAAGTTTTCACTTAGACCCAGCCTTAAGATCTTATACTGCATGCCCCGCTGCCACACCTTATCAAACGCCTTTGACACATCCCGACAAACGATATCCACATAACTCCTGTCCCGTTTGGCTTGGGAAAGCTTTTCCGTTATGACATTAATTGCCATTTCCGTACTTCGCTTCTTTCTAAACCCGAATTGGCAAGGGTTGTAGAGGGAGTTTTCTTCCAGGTGAGACACCAGTCTTCCGTTGAGGATCTTCTCAAAGAGTTTCCCGCCAAATTCCAGGAGTGAAATTGGGCGGTAGCTCTCTCTCAACGTAAGGTCCTTTCCATGCTTGGGCAAAAAGATCATTTTTGCCGTTTTGTAAGCATCTGGAAAGTACCCTGTATTCAGACATGCGTTAAAAATTCGTCTCATTCCTTCGATGACGTTGGCTGGTGCCTTTTCGAAGTTAAGCTTCGTAAGCCCCGATTGGCCTGGGGCTTTCTGTCGGAATGAGCGGAGTGCGCCAAGGATCTCTTCTTCTGTGATCTCGGCGTCTCCGTCACGCAGTCTATCCACCTGGTGATGAGGATGCGTTCGATGTATTACCGTGTTAAGCTCGTCTACGATGTTATTTTCGAACTCTATATCGAAATCTTCGTTTTCATCTTCCGATATGCTGAAGATTTTTTCCCAATAACGCCGGAATATCTCTTCGATGATGTTATCTGCAGTTTCAATGGATCCATCTTCTTTTTGGATTTCCATTTTCTTCTTTTTTCCAGATGATCCTCTGAGACTTTTGACTTTCTTCCAAAAGTCCTTGGGGGATGCATCTTGATCGAGGCTCTCGATCGCATCGTCCCATTGTCTCTGTTGTTGTTCGAGGATCAGCTGGTTGAGCTCTTCCTTGATCTCTCTACTTCGTTGTAGCGAGTCAAATGTTGCGTTTGTTATATTTAACTCGTACATAACTCTCAATTCTCTATATAGTTCTTTCATATACCCAGTCCACCTGTATGAAGAGATGGTTTTAAACTGGGTTTTGGGGATGCAAGCCCTATCTGCAATAATGAGATGTTCGTTGAGGTCGTCGAGTGCCTCGTCTATCTCCTCGAGAATTGCCTCGTCCAGATCTGGTGGGCGATAGGCCTCGAGGAGACCAGCGTACCGTGCCCAGTCGGCTCTCCTGTAGTCTTTTCTGACTGGAGCTGGGACTTGTATAGGGTTCCTATTGATGGTGAGTAGGATCCCTATATGATCACTACATGGCACCTGGACTGGTTCCATGTAGTAATTGAACGGCAGCTGACGATTAGCCAGACAAATGTCTGGTTTTGTGGCACTTCTTCCTCGAGTATAGGTTGGGAAGTCCGGGCCTATTCTATGGACCATGTTCCGGTCCATCATAGTATCCAGGCACCTTCCATTGCCATTGAAGGTCCTGTACCCAGAATCCCGACATCTGGCATTAAGGTCCCCCATTAATATGGTGGGGGTCCTTCTGCCAAATAGGCCAGAGAGAGAATGGATTGGCAAATATTCTCGTCTCGGCGGCTGGTACCCGGTGGCGATGACCAGCTTTCCTATATCGAGTTCGACCTCTATTGCAAGATAGGATTCCTCCAAGTTTCTTATGGGTTTATACTTGATCCCTCTTTTGATGGCGATGGCGGCACCGTCGTACCGCTCTTGAGAGTAATTCGTGATTAACACGTCGTAGTTCCAGATCTTAATTTCAGAAGTACGAGTGTCAACCCCATGTTCAGAAATCAAGATGACATCTGCATCTATTTCCCTGAACACATTCCCGTAGAGAGTTCTTTTGTTTGTCCAGCCATTGGTGTTTATTTCCAGAATTCTTAGTGAGTTCCGCTCCATGGTAAGATGAGTTACCTGTGTTTCTTCTTTTTCTTACTCTTGGGGGCCTGTGGGGCGGGTCTGGGGTGCCCAGGCTTTACCTTCTTCGGGGGAGGGCTGGGAGTCTTGGACTGACTCTTTGTTGCCCTAGTGCGAGTGCATGGGCCCTCGTCACTATCCGAAGAAGTGGTATCATCTTCTTCATTCGCTTCATCTTCTGAATCATCCGACGGGGGAGATTCAATTATGTCTTTAAATCCCGTGGCTTTTGCTTCGGTGCTATTGTTTCCGATGACACTATCCTTGAATGCCTTAGAGCATTCCGGGTCATCAGGAACAATGATAGAAGGGAGGTTGTTTGCCTTTAGCAGTGCGTTCAGTACCCGGTTGTAGCATCCGGGTTTGACCGCATTTGCCACATTTGCATGGGTAATGCAAATTAAGATCTTCGCACTAAGGTCACTTGTGAAGATCACGGGTGAGGGGGTTGCCAATGTTGAGGCCATCCCTTCACTTTTCTTTACGGTGCTCGCGTAGGTTTGAGTCTTTTTCTTTTTCTCTTCCTCTTCTTTTCTTTTAATTATCTCCTTTCTCCTTGGGCAGTTCAGGGCCATCGTTCGATGGGGCCCCTTACAGTTCATGCATTTCTTTTCGGTGGTTTTGCAGGCGTCATAGCGATGACCCTGCGTGGCACATTCACTGCACCAGGTTGTTCCTTTTGGGGGACAATTTGCGGTTGTATGCTCTTCGAGGGCATAACAAACGAAGCACATCTGAATATTTACATATTTTTCGTGCTCGATGTTCGATCCAGGGATCCTCATATTAAAAATGAGGAGTCCCTCGGTTGCCGCCTTGTGGGCCATTTCTGTCGTGTTAAAGGTGATTTTGAAAACGTGGGTGTGATCTCTGAATTTGATCACTTCCCTAATTTTCGCCCAACTGTGGTTCTTCTCAATTTCCATTTTTAAGTCAGCGGGTGAGTTTTCGCCAACCCAGCTCTCTACTTTACGGCAAATGATGCTTCTATTTGCCGAGATTGCTGGTGGGGTTTTGGCCTCCAGGCCCATTTCCTTGAGGACTTCGGCCCCTTCGTCAGAAAGGAGCCGGTCGATGTCCTTGGTTTCACCGCACATGGCGATGAAACCGTTGGGAATGTCAATTAGTTTAATCAAAGCAATCCTTAAGTTTGCGAATAAGGATTCGCAAACAGTCTTTTTCTCGGGGGTCTTGTTTCCAGGTAAGGTCCGTAGGGGGACCCTCTTAGGGAGGGCCTCCATCGTCGCCGACGTCTTCTCTCTTCACTCTTCTTTCTTGAGTTATTTTTTTATGTGTGAAAATGATATGTGAAAATTTTGTATATGAAAAAAGTGATTTGTGAAAAAGGAGGTAAAGATAAGGGTTGGTTTTGAAACGACGCGAGAGAAAGTGCTCCCGTCCAGTTTCCTGTTGTTTCCCCGCTCGGATGGTGCCGGGATGAGGGGGGGATGATGGATGGGGGATGGTTCTCGAGTGGGGACCTCAGAGGGTTGAGCTTGGTGGACTTAATGCATAGCGGCCGAATCAACGACCGCTAAGTTTGTGCCACCCCCTCACGGGTACGTACGCCAAAACTGCATCCAACTACATAGAGACGGGTGTAACTCCCTCTATGATTCTGGCCGGGTCCCCCGGGCGATGAGGATTTCTCCTCCGTCCGGGACTCGCAGTTTTGCCCCAAATTCGAGAGAATTTCTGACTTGTGCTTCTGCTGTGGGATAGGCCTCAAACCAGTTTCCACGCAAGCCCTTAATTATGCCGGACCAAGTGGCCGACATAGTTAAGACGAAATTAATGAAGGGCAGTCATCCGAGCAGGTTCACACGCAGGTCGTTGGACGGGAGCAACGAGGGTATTTAGCCCATCATTTTTCCTCTACTTCGCAGCGAAAAAGATATATGAAATCTTTTGCAGTTCGACTGGGCTCCTAAAGACACCCAGGACAGAGTCGCGTTCTTAGATGGCGAAGGCTCAAAAAGTCTCTCTTTCTTTATGCACGCGTGAATAACAACGCTCTTCAGGAGGTAGTAAGGCAGTGCTACTGTATACGAAAAATTCGCCCAGCTCTCATTACTTCCTTATGGACTCTGCCTTTTAGTTTTACCGGGACTCTTCTGTCTCAAATTACTCCCGAGACTCTTCTCCAATCCGCAAATCAATTGTTTGAGGTCTCTTCTTGGCCCTACCCGCTCTTGATGCGGTAGTCCTTTCTGGTCCAAAGAGTTAGGGCGATGTGTTTCTGGGTCGCTTACGGGCGACTTCCTTGCGTTACTCTCATTAGGTAAAAGACCTTAAGGACGGATTCTCCTCCTGACTCCAACCGTCTCTATTTATTCGGGCTTGGGACCGGCGCTGAGTTGGGCTGGCTTGCCTTCCCAGTATCTAGCTGAGTAATATACACAATACACATGTTAAAATTTAATTGCTCTTGTCACTGAATAACTATGCGTGTTTAGAAAATTTCAAAAAGAAAAGGGTAAATGTGCAGAATATGACCATATAACTGATTCACAGGAAAAAAATATGGTAAGTGTGTAGATTACGGCCGGATCCGAGTCATAGCTTTATTTTGGGCTATTTTTCCTAGCTACTTTTTCTGAGCTGAAATATATGTGGACGAAGTTTATAGCGATTTCCGATTATAGACTGGGGGGCTGTGCCCCCAGACCCCCCCAATGATTGAAATCTCAGGATCATCGTAGGCACATCCCCCTGACGATCCGTCCCCAACAACGAGCCGACCCTCAAAATAAGCTAGAATCATATCTGCCTATACTCGCAACATTTACCGACAATCTGACCATGATTTTCGTTGCAAATGTACATATGTTAAAGTTCTATAAATGAATCTGACCTTAATTTTTGTTGCAAATGAACCTTTACCGAGATAGACCAAACCTAGCCAACCATTCTTAACCTAACCTTCAAGTAAGAAATAAACTAATGAAAGTATCTAAACCTACTGAATTATTCTGTGACATTCAATGTCACAGAACCTGAAATCTCGTCCAACGTGGGACCTCAAAGATTTTTTTTTCTTTTTGATAAACTCTATTACTTTTCTGACCCCAAAATCCCGTTCGATAACAACCATTCGCTCTTTAAAAAGAAGTATTTTCGTCCTGATCAAAATCGCCAACTCGATGACCCCGAGTAAAAGGTTGTAAACGAATGAAATCGAAAAAAAATAGAGCAGAGCGAAGCATAGACGAAACGCCGAACACAACTCTAATATCCAAACGAACAAGATATATATATATATATATATATATATATATATATATATATATATATATATATATATATATATATATATATATATATATATATATATATATATATATATATATGGTTGTTATCGAACGGGATTTTGGGGTCGGAAAAGTAATAGAGTTTATCAAAAAGAAAAAAAAAATCTTTGAGGTCCCACGTTAGGACGAGATTTCAGGTTCTGTGACATTGAATGTCACAGAATAATATATATATATATATTATATATATATATATATATATATATATATATATATATATATATATCAAAGAACGAAAATCAATTTCATTCTTCGCTGCTCACGACCAGCAATGAGCTGGCTGGCCTTAATAATAAAATTGATAAAAGAATACGGCTCAGATGCATATTTAGAATGCATTTGAGCCTTAATTTTATTATTAAGCCCGAGTAACTCTATTTAGTAGAGGGGTTGTTGACCAGAGGGGATCT
The DNA here is from genome assembly GCA_963969495.1 of Ceratothoa steindachneri. NCBI lineage: Eukaryota > Metazoa > Arthropoda > Malacostraca > Isopoda > Cymothoidae > Ceratothoa > Ceratothoa steindachneri. The sequence goes on from OZ018319.1 coordinate 144,537,482, forward strand.
CCCCTTCCTGAGAGAATTTTTGGAGTTTCAAGGGGGAAAATTGAGTCCACAGGTTACTAGACTCAAACTGTATTGATCTTTCTACAAATATACTTCCACAGATTCTATACTATCTGCATTATTGAGTGATGCAGATTAAATTAAAAATAAATATATATTCAAACTATTCCATTTATATTCGTCTGTTACCCTATGGATAATACGTTTCAGTTAAAATAGAACCTTATTTCTAAAATAATATTTAGACAGTAAAATGGCGTGGAAGCCTATAAACTGAAATAGGCTTCCTCAAAAATCTCTTAAATTCATTTGAAATTCTCCTTTTAACATTTCCCATGGCGAGTCCCTTCGAGATATGAGTTCGGCAAGCGCAGACGCGGTTGGCCCTGTGCCAAGTGTAGCGGGAAGTCAATGACTGGCTCGTGCCAATGCAAGGCACACATATATAATCCCCCGCGAACTTATCGGCCCGACTCCATTGGAGACCCAAAATAGAAGCAAACCGAGAAACAAAAATAAAAATTACGAAACTCTCTGTGTAAGTCCGTTAGTCATTATTATTATTATTGTTATTATTATTATTATTAAAGTTTCCACAGCGACACGAACATTCCGGATGACCTACCATTTTCCAGAACATTTTCTCTTCTCTGGCTTTAAATTTGTATTTCATTGCGACGTTTCGACGATCTAGATTGGACATCTTCAGAAAATGGTATGATACCCGCTATGTTTATAGAGGCAGTTTAGAAATATAACAGATTACTGTTAATATGATCTTGAAGGTTCATTTATAATTGGTCACTGAATGGTTGATTTTTTGTGTTATTCATTAAATTTTGAGGTCGGGTTTATTTCCTCTTACAAACACTTAAAGGGCATTTAGTGTACCCATTTTTATGTCTCGGAGAAGATTGCGCACCTTCATACACTGATTTCACTCCAAATAGCCTAATTAAACACACCTCTTACAGAAAATCAACATCTCATCCAACTTCACCATTTTACACAGATCCTAAGGGAAGAATCTCAAAATCTTAGAAACTATCGCGTTAAAATTATATGAGCTCGACCTCAAATTTAATGATTAATACAAAGAATCAACCATTTAGTGACCAAGTATATATGAACCTTCAAGATCATATTAAAAGCAACCTATTATATTTTTAAACTCTTTCCAATTTTATTAAAAGCAACCTGTTATATTTCGAAACTCCCTCCATTTTTATTAAAAGCCTCCATTGCCTCTATAAACATAGCGGGTATCATACCATTTTCTGAAGATGTCCAATCTAGATCGTCGAAACGTCGCAATGAAATACAAATTTAAAGCCAGAGAAGAGAAAATGTTCTGGAAAATGGTAAGTCATCCGGAATGTTCGTTTCGCTTGGGAAAAATATTATCCAAAAAATTAAGTAAATTTAATTAATTATATAATTATCTTTTTGTCCTACAACCTTTTCCCATTCTATTGGTATTGAAAAAAAGCGAAACAAAATTCTTGGGAAAAATAAGAATAGCTACTAATTTTGAGCTAACGCACCTAAACCCTAATGGGCGACAAATGAGGACTAGGTAACCCAGGCTACGCTATCAACTAGGACTAGGCGAGATTCCCGGAAATAATTAATCGAATTATAACAGGATCGAACAAATTAGAACTTGTTAAACAGAGTAGTGATAGCCTTACTAGACTCACCTAGTTTTTTTAAACCACTCAATAGCGAAAAGGTTGTAGAACAAAATGGTAACTACATAATTAATTAAATTTACTTACAATTATTGAATTTTTCCATTGTCACGATTTTATTTTAGACAAATTATATCAGCTTTGATTTTATTATAATTTTTAGATTTTGAGGTTAGTATAAAGCAAAAATTGACAACCGACACTGCATCAGGTTTTGGGGGCCAGGCATCGTGCCCCGCCAGGAAGGAGTTTATGAAAGAATCTTTCCAGCACTTCCCCCCAAAGGAGTGTATCAGTCGATTCTCTTAAGAGTAATCCTCGTTTACCGTCACACAAAAATGACCTCGTTCTTATTGATTTTCACCAGTCTGATAAATAATGATGGGTCAAAATCGGGAAACTCGAGATTTCACTTCGAAATTACGAAAATTCCTTTTTGCATTAATATTTAATTTCTTCACAATCATTTTGGAGAGGAAAAGGCATGATGCTTTTAATGTGGAATGCATTTTATTCTGATGTTTCGTCAGACGCTATGTGACATCTTCAGAGAAAGGGAAAGTAATAGATACCATCTCGTTTTATAAAGAAGGGAGGGGGAAGGGAAGTACGAGCTGGGAAAGAGCCCTAAAATATTATAGGAAGATGAAGAATTTTTTAAATTGTGATTATAATTTGTTCATAAATTCGCTCATTTCTTATTATTATTATTAATAATAAATTTTTTACTCTTTTGTTTGCATTTTTTTTTTTTTACTATTTTTAGTATCTTTGGTTTTATTTTTATTTTATTTTTATTATATTATTATTTTACCATTATTATTATTATTATTATTATTATAGGATGAAAATAAAGAATGAATAAATATGGCAAGAAAAATTGCTGAGGTGAATATATTTTGAAGGAATATTTTTGCTAATTTTAAAAAATCGAGAGGTGTAATCCGATGAGGACACCTTGCAATAAATTAAGAAACTAGCGAAATATAAGAACAAGGAGTAATGACAAGAATTAAGCGGAAAGGGAAAATAAAAAAGTGTAAGGTACACAATGAGTACAAAGATGGGTAAGCAGCTAGATCCTCCCCCCCCCCAATGCCCCCTTTTTAGCCCCTCCCTTTCCTTTAGCCATCTCTCCAGTCCTGGGGTCTTTTATGCGGTAACACCTCCCCCCTTAAGGCCCCTAGCTTGTTCCCCTGTTGATTAAGGGGTTTGGGGGAGTGCTTAAATACTCCAGAATCCTTCTCATCCCGGTTCCCTGTCTCCTAAATCTGGCCCCTTCTCCCTTTTTGTTCCTGTCTGTCGTCAGCCTCGCCTTTCCTTGGCCTCCCTTAGACCATTGGGATGTATGGGGGCGGGGGCACGCCTCCAAACCCCCGGTTAAATCCGGGTCCCGACCCACTTCCTACGCTGACCCAGATTTGTGACCCATTCATCTGCTGCTTGCGTGTGTGTGTGTGCACATGTCCAGGCTGGTCGGGTTGTTATTTTTGTGTGAGTGAAAGGAGGGCGCGAGGAGGATGTGCATGTGGCTAAATATAGGTAGGTGTGTACCTATGTGCTTAATGGTTTGAGTTTTGTGTGGGTATTTATGTGTAACACATGGTGTGTTCGTGTTTAGTTGAAGGTTTAAATACGCTTGTGAACGTGTCTGTGTAAACATGTATAAATTTCATTTTGTTTATATATACACTGGTGTGTACATGTGTAGTTATGGGTGTAATTTGTTATCTTCGGGAGGAAAATTGGAGCAAATTGTAGGCCATCTTTCTTCTTTGCTTGCGTGTGTGTGTGTGTGTGTGCGTGCGTGTGAGGGGGGAGGGGGACGAGTCAAGTCGTTGATGATCCTTCTCATTCGCAATTCCCCTTCGAGGAAATGGATGCTTCTTCTTATAGGCCCTACGTTGATTGCATCTCCCTGATTAAGTAAGTTAAGGTTGCTCCTCATTATCTCCGGGTTCTCCCCCCCTCCTGTTTGTGTTTCGTTTTCTTCCGCCCAATACCCCTTCCCCCTTTATCCCCCTGTTTTTCCGGTGACGCGAAGGCTTTGATTCATCCAACTCTATCTTATCCTCCTCTCATGCAGGGCGTTCACCCGATTATCTTCTTATCTCCTGTTGGAGTTCTTTGGCGCGTGCGGCCAAGGTGTTGTTACCATGACAACCACGGGGATATGACGTAATTACTTTGCCCCCTCCGCATTTCCTCCCCCTCCCTCATGCAATGATAGTCTCAGCACGTGGATTTTTAATAATAATCTCAGCAAGATAAATTTGGCAACTGAATTTATCCGGGGGGGCCCGTGAACGATTGTGTAGCCTATTTTAGCTTTGTTCACTTAAGCTATTCGTTCCGCTTATGTGTGTGTGTACGTCTGTGTGTTTCAAGGTGACCGAGTTCCAGACCCGTCCGACCCACGGAAATCAAAATATTCCTCCAAATAACTGCGCGAAAATTAGGGCGCGACGAGGGGCACCTTCAGTAACCAAGATGGCCCTCGGACGTTCGAAAGAAAGAACCATCGACGCAGATTTGCCATCATCACTGATCAGAGACGTGCGCGGCGCAGCCTCGTTGTACCCACGGTAGCGCTATGTGTACTCTTGAGTCGTGCCATGAGCGTCATCGGGATGGAGGCGTTATGTGGCTGTATTGATTCAGCGTTGGATACGCCCATCGCCCCTTAGTTTTCACCTCAAGTAATGAGAACATAACTTTTTGCATCCACATGAGTGGACAGATCGCTTGAATGCAAGTACGCATGCGCGCACACAAACAAGCTCTCCTTTATGGCATTGCGCTATGTTACATGTGCCCTCGGTAACAGCAATGGCCTTTCTATTCTGATTACCTAACCCATTAAATCAGACCCGCTCAAACCAGGACTTAACAGTCCAGCCGCCGTGGGTAACGGAAGTGAACTTGTTTATGAAATTCCCAAAGGTCTTCTCTCATTAGAATTTACAGTTTCTAAATGAGTTGTCATAGCAACGATTGGCGTGACATATCAAAATGAAATTATTGCGACTAAATGACGTAATCATCATCATCATCACCATCATTATCATCATCATCATCATCATCACTAACTATAATTTAAGAAGGGGATTTTTTTGAGTATTTTAATAATAATTTCATCTTAGTTTGGTTATGACTTAGGTTTTTTTATCAAAGTTATTTCTAATAATTCTTTTCTAATATGAAAAAACAAAATGGTGAAGTTCAGAAATAAATATAGGTATCGAAATTTTGTGAATTTTTTAAAACCCTAAGAATTACAAATGGTGAAGTTCAGAAAAAAAAATTATATATCTTCTTCTATAACTATATTTTAACAACGTGATATTTTGAAAGGGGGGAAATTTAGTTTAGAGTTCCTTTTTAAAATTATTAGAATTGGCGAAGTTCAGAAAATTTCTAAAAATTTAACCAACGCTGCTTTTTCTAGATTTTAAATTTTAATCTTAGGTCCGAAACCATTGCCTGGTTGACTAATAATTATAATTAGTTTCAAATCGGACACGAGGTGACTTGTTTATTAATTGTGGATATTAATTATAATTTAATATCTTACTGGGGAGATAAAGCAAATGCTAAGATTGTTTTTCTTTATTTAGAAAGGAAAACCAACGAGGGCATCACCAGAAAGTTTTATATGGTTCCTTAAAATTGGCTAAGTTGGGAGATCGAAACTGGTGGGCGTGTAACTCTTCTAAATCCACCTCTCTTCAGCAAGGGAATCTTGTCTTCGTTACAAAACGGTTTAGGTTCGGGGGAGTTAAGTGCATTCCTATTCTTTAACTCTCCAAGTAGTCTCCTCTTTTCGACTAAAATATCTGGTTACATTTACCACAACTAGTTATGTCACATTTTACATTGAATTTCGTTCAGTGACAATTAATATATTATTATTTGATGAGAAATGGAGTGTTGGAGGTATATTTAGTTAGATAGAAACTAGATTATGAGACATTTACCAATAAATTTAATATCTTAAATTTAGTCATTTTTTTTACGTTATTACTGTATTTTAAAGACTACTGCCGAAACATTTTGAAACGGGTTTGTTTCAAAACTGGGTTGGCAAATTTAGACACTTTTGCCTTTTTCCAGCTTAATTAACTTCGAGCAAAATAAGAGAATGATTTTCTTTCATTAAAATATTTTTCAAAATATGATTGATGAGTAGGTACATTAAATTTCAATGGTACATAAAGGCTCGTATTTAATATATTTTACGAAGATGCTATATGATATAATCGTATATTAAAGAAATTATAATAAATAAAATAACAAAATAAAATATTAACACATGTAAAATAAGAGAACGACCATTTACAGAGTTGCCTAGCAAGCAAATGCACTAGAAACAAAGCAAGATTTGACAACGATGGAACTTAAAAGTTAATATGAGGTGTTGAGAGTCTTAGTTTTCTATTACTTCGGTGCAATGAGGACCACATGACCTCTCCAGTTTCTTGCAAAATTCTGGTCTTATTTTGTCCATTCTTTTTGTCCATAAATCCGTCACAGAAGAAGGCTGCTGGTCTCGAACTTTGTCTTCAATGATCTTGCAGAGATTCTCAATTGGGTTCAGGTCCGAACTAGGAGCAGTCGCTTCTTTACTTCGATATCTTCAAGTTCCAAATAGTATTTTATTCGCTTTGCAGTATGGCATGGCGCGTTGTCTTGCATAAATACTGCTGGTCGGTTCGGAGAGGTTCGAGGTGATGGTAAAGCATGTTGTTTTACGAGGTTTAGAGACACATTCGCATTAACCTTTCCAATAATTATTAGTACTATCAAACCAACTCCTTCAAACGAAAACATCCCCCATACCATGAAGCTGCCTCTACCATGCAGACTTCTTAACACATTTAGGGTTAAGTCCGTCACCTGTAGCGCGTCTAACAAAACGTCTGCCATCAGATCCAGCTAAATTAAATTTACTTTCGTCACTGAAATTAATTTTCTCCCAATCTTCATCCCTCCAAGCAACATGGGCTTCAGCATATTCGAGTCTCGCCTTCTCGATCTTCTTACTGATGATTGGTTTGATTGCTGGAAAACGAGCTTTTTAACCAGATGCATTGAGGCGACCGGACACTGTGAAACGGTTCACTTTTTTGCCACTATTGGTCTTAAATTTTTGAGAAACTCCTGCTGCAGTCTCGAAGGGATCCTTCATAGAGAAGCGCCTAATAGCTGTGTCTTTTCGGACGGTGGTTTTGCGTGGTCGACTGAATTTGGCTAGAGGTTTATAGGTTTTATCTTCGTTGTATAACTTCAGAATGTGTGAAATCACGCTCTTGGACCTTCCTACCTCTCTTGAAGTTGCAGAGAGAGTTCTCCCTGAACTCTTCAAGAGAACAATTCTCTGACGGAGCTCAGGAGTCAAAACAACCTTAACTGCTGGGCCTCTGGATTTATAGAATATATAAATAATTATATCAGCGTTAACTTACTTATGTCCGAAACAGTTTTAAAATGTGACATGACTAATTAGGGCAACTGTGCAATTTTCTAATCTCTTCCTAGCGACAAATTTGCCCCATTATTTTATTAGTAGTAATAGTTGTTATAGTAGTTGTAGTAGTGAAATTTACTATAAAACTTGAAGTTGCGAATTGAGAAGTGAAAAGGTATTGGGGCATCACTAGGTAAGTTCTAGGGTAAAGACCAGAAGCTGGGAGCTATGAAACTTGCCCCTAATAACCGGTTTAACCTATTCCCACCAAACGCAGGCGCTATGGGGGGGGCGGTCTTACCACTCGTAATATCCCCCCCCCCCACACTTGCTTCGGCCTGACAGGTTGTGGGGGAACCGGTCCGTCCACCCGCGGGTAAGGGCTATATTCGAGTATTAATTATATGGACCTGCGTGTTTGTACCCGAGATGATTCCATAAGGAAAATGAAATTGCTAGGATTTTTACCCCCTTTCCCTCCCCCGATCTGCCCTCATTTAAGACTCCATTCTATTTTTGAGTGGTGGCATACTGATTAAAGGAAAATTCGAACCACCGGTATATACAGCGTATTCCTGCCACCGTGAAAGCCACATCAATGGGTCCTCCATCCAGCGACTTAGCACACCCGATGTTGCTTAACTTCGCTGTAATCAGAAGCGGACCTACTGATTTACGTAGGTGCTGAACCGGAGGTCTCTACGAAGCATCCCCTAAGCAAAGTCGGCCCGGTTAGGGACTCCATCCAGCACCTAATCATGCCTGCGGTCGATTAAATTTTGTTCAGCGTTGTAAGTGGTGATCCCAAACTTTACATTTCACTGTCACTACCCATTTCTTTTAATATTTTTAGGTTCACCCTCCCTTACCCCCACGATTATTTTTGATTATCTTTATATGACTATCTTTACGTGACCACTTGTTACTTTATTTTAACATATCTTTATATTTTGTCATCTCTATTTTTTACTATTTTATCTTTATTTTATATGTATTTTGTCATCTCTATTTTTTTACTATCTATACCTATATTTATTTTTACCTGATTATCTTTCATTATCCTTTATTGATTTTAGAATAGTGGAAGATTGAACCCTAAAAGTCTACTTACTGAAATCTTGGCAGGAGGTTTGGGGGTCCTCGATTAAAAGCGACTGATACGAATCTTCCCAAGTGTTGGTTGCCCATTCCCTCGTTAGTAGGAGAAGATTGGGAGGTTTGCGTGCCCTTCTGGTGTGTATTACCCACTCTATTATATCCCTACCACACATTTTTACTCGTTCTAACGTCACCTTCTTTACGAACTTGTCACAACCTTTCTGGCGATACCCCTGTTGGTATCTACCTAACCTGCATCAGTTCTGGCCTTGCGTGACTCGTTTCTCTCTTCGTTTTCAGCAGTGGAGAACCCTCGAGGATGGACGTAACTACCCCTTTGCCTCCTGGTGGGGGACTTCGTGACTAAGAACCGACCAGACGCAGCTAAGCCACTTGGATTCCCTTTCTCGTGCAATGATGGAAGTGTCCTTTTCTCCTGTCCTCGAGGACGACTCCTTTTGCCACTCTCTCCCAAAGGAACTCGAAGTTCCCTTCAAGAATGTCACTCTTCCTCCTGCGTCGAGGCCGACCAAAGCCGCCTCGCTTATGTCTGTCTCGAACCATTTCTCTGGCGACCCGCTGCAACGTCCCGCCAAGGCCGTCCTAGGCGGCTCTTGGCAACACCTCGACGCCCCCTCCAACCCCCTCAAGCGCTACCACCTCAGCAGCTCCTGGGATCAACTCAACACCTACGATGACGCCAGAGAACCCCAGGTGAACCGTGGTTTTCCCCCGATGGTTGTCCCCACGGCGAGACCACCCTCCCCGGAGCTGCACCAGTACTACATGGGGTCGCCTTATCACTGTCAGATGCTCTCCCAGTCTAATTGCCCGGATTCCTACGCCCACCGCTCCCACGACGGACACTCTCCCGAGCAGCTGATTGCCCATACCCTCAGCAGACCGCGGAGGCCCAGAGAACTAAAGGGTGATGGGGGGTTCCGGTCTCAAAGGGACTCTATCACCGGTACGAAGGGCCTCTTGAATGAGCCGGGCCAGAACAATTGCTTCCTCAACAGCGCTGTCCAGGTAAGTTTACACTGTCTCTCCCCCACAATCGGGTAAAGATTATTCTCAAGGGGTACAGAACCTCTTGAGTGTTAAGAGCGTACTAGCACTAATTGTGTAATAGTGGATTTAGTGTGTTTAGTACGTGATATCAGGTACAATAAGGTGAAAAGTATTAGTTACCAGTGCATAGTGTGTATTAATGTGTAATATGTGAGTGTTATCATATAACGTGTAAGTGTTATATGTAAAGGTGTGAATATTGTGCATTATCTCCATGTTTAACTTTGTGGTCCTTCAAATTAATTAGAGCACACTTTCAATTCTATGTATATTTGTAGGCCTGACGTCTATAAAATTTGGTCGATGGCTTTCTATATTCCTGCTATGGCAATTTTTGTGGTAATTTTCATTAGGTAAAATGTACCAAAGTGTATACGCATAAAATTTATTTTGCGCGGCCTTTACCACCGATACACATCGCCTGAGTCACGTGTTGATAGAGGACCTACTGTTTAACCTGGGATCCGAACAACAAGAGGCTAAAACGTCATTGATCGCAGACTCTGCCTGGCTCACCTGGACTCCCATTCAGCGACTAATCATACCAAATGTGGCTTAACTTACCTGAATTGTAGGAAGCTGTATATTATTGTATGTAAAATTAATTACTAGAATCTAGTACTTAGTTAAACTAGAACTCTTACTAGCCGAGTGGATACGGCGTTAGTCTTCTCACACTATGGTACCGAGGTCGATCCCGGCAAGAACGGATGCAAACATCAGTGCGCGTCGAGATCTGAATACCAATGGGTGGACGCGCTCCGCTCAGCCCTGTCCCGGGCTGGGTAGATCCTTACACTTCTAATTATCACACATAGCCAATTAAAACACTGTTTTCTTTCATCACACATCTTCGCAGCACAACACACACACAGAGTCACACTGTTCCACGGAATCATGTCGATTGGTAACTCTATCCACATAGCCCCCCCCCCCCCACTCTGCCCCGGGCTGACGAATGTTTTTACCCCTACGCTGTTTAGTGTCAAAAATATAATACATCCTGGTACCTCTCCCCAAAGAGGACCGACCCTGGTACCCTCGGACTCACCAGCGATTGTCATACTGACCTTTATGTCTATTTCATTATCTGGTCGGGATCCACCATTTTATTTTATATCTCTCATTTAGACAATTGTGCTGATATAATTTACTGAGTTTTCAATTCTACCTCTTTTCACTTTCTGGCAAAACACTCTCCAACTAACAACATTAAATGTGGAGCTGTGTGTAAGAGTGAGTGTCCTTATGGTTATTCATAAGCTCATTTTGTGTTGCGGCCAATTCTAGACGTTTCCTAAACCTTTTTAGCCCCAATCTGTATTCTAACAAATCTCTAAACCTCTTCCCCGATTCTTTGAAAACGAATAAAAACAAAGTTTGTTAATTACAATTCACCTCACGTCTTCTTCCTATACCTGCCGAGACATTTTTTGTCGTTGTTACATTTACGCATATTCTTCTTTTATATCGATCCATCCCGTTTATTAGACCGTTTGTAAATCCGTTAAAAGCTTACTTTATTGACCTTATCTGCTAGGCCTATCCGTATGGAATGCAGCCAAAATTTAGTCCATTTTCCCCCGATGAAAGTCCGTGATAGTAGTGAGATAAGAGCTATCGGAGCATCCTGAGCATGTATGGAAGGGAAGGAGGGGTGTCTTATCGCCTTGGAAGTGCGGATACGGCGGCTATGTCTTTGCTGGCACTCGTCAGTATGGTCCTTGGATGTAAATGCGTATCCAGATATTTTATTTCAGGTGTGGTGGGGTTTTATTTAAGGAGGTAGGGCGATATTTGCCTGTTTCTTTTTTGTTTTTCTCGTTTTGTTGTGTGCACATGGGTTTATGAATGTACATATGTGTGTACTTTTCGATGTAGAGTAGAAAGTTAATTATTCGACAATGCCCTCGTTGATTGCGGCGTTCAAAGACTATTTTAGCTATTTGTTCATGTGGTAGATTTTCCCTCTGTTTTCTGTTTCCCTTGCCTCTCTCTCTCTCTCTCTCTCT